>BMAT01008927.1:223252-234900 GCA_019649035.1 Elysia marginata
AAGTTTGATAAATTATATAACGGTACAAAATATTGCATGGTGGCACGCTTTTAAAGCTGAAAATAGCGTTATAGCCCAGTTCTTGGTGTTCATCTAGGCGCAGGGGAAAAGTAGTATGAAGCAGCAGCAGCAGCAGTAGTAGTAGTAGTTGCAGCAGCAGCAGCAGCAGCAGCAGTAGTAGTAGTAGTAGTAGTAGTAGTAGTGGTGGTGGTGGTAGTAGTAGTAGTAGTTGTAGTTGTTGTAGTAGAAGTAGTAGTAGTAGTAGTGGTGGTGGTGGTAGTAGTAGTAGTAGTAGTAGTAGTAGTAGTAGTAGTAGTAGTAGTAGTAGTAGTAGTAGTAGGATGGGGGAGAGGAGGAGGAGGAGAAATAATATGAGAACATTGGCAAAAGCTTTAAAAAGTCCTTGTTAGTTCTGCGTCGCAAAAACTTGAGGAAAAAAAAATCCTCTTTATCCACACATAATGGGGCTCTTTAAGATGTTCACCTGACCCGATGAAATTTAAGTGTTGTAGAGACTGATCTTCATGCACTGATTCGTGCAGTTCTAGAATCTAGCCATGGTACAGGTAACGTTAACTGCAATTTGATTGAACATAGTCGAGGCTTCCAATATTAGTTAGTGGTAGCCCCGAACATAGTGCATAAATCCAAAATTGTCCTTCTTTTAACTTCACCCATGAATGATCATGACCTACATTTTGGAAACTAATATTGCTCCCGTACCCCACGGTCCCATAAGAAACGCCTTGCTCCATGCCTAGCTATGACAGTATGAGAGAAGAAGCATTAACCCTTTGTGCCCTGACAGTACTTATAATATAAGTTCAACTATTCGAAAATATCTATTATTTAAAGAATAATATTTGATTACAAATAACTTTCATAAAAACAGCCTGCCAGTTTATCATTTTTTAAGCAACGAGAAACCAAAACAGTCGGGGTTTTTTGTCACTGTTCAAAACCACAGTTCTCAAGCAACGAAAAGGTTAAAGTAGAAGTTCAGAACAAGTAGTTTCTCTTGCGCTCTTCAGTTACCGGTAAAACACTCGGAAACTAACAAGGAGTTTATGACAGATTTCTCGCACAAGCAAATTTTTTCCTAAAATGATTTAACTCGAATCTACACGAATCCTTGTTTCTTTACATCGCCTACGCTTCCCGAGGATGCGGTTATACAAAGGCACAAAAACCCTTTAACCACTTTAAATGCTGAACATTTTTTTTGAAACTTAGTCTCACGGTGTCACCAGTTGTAGTTGTACGGATAGGGCTACTCCTGTGAACCGGCTCAGTGGCCTAGCGGTAAGACACTCGCTCAGAGATCGGGAGGTGCGTGGTTTGATCTCCGGCCGAGTCAAACCAAGGAAATTGGTATTAATAGCTGATCCGCCTAGTATCTGGCATAATGGGTCTAGTGTTAAGTCTGGTCGGCAAGGTGTCACGATAATGTGACTGGGTGTGGTGTACACAGGCGCTCCTTACATCACAGTATGGCAGCACGCTTTCAATTGTCCCAAGCACCGTCTCTGATTAAACCTCGAAGTTGAATGGGACGTTAAAAATTTAAACAATCAACCAACCAACTACTCCTGTAAACAAGAAACGACAAGATTCAAGCCGAAATTTTTTACTTTAGTAACATGGAGACTTTGTGTGAAAGTGACCAAAATTATTCAGTATTGAACAGGACATGGATAACTGACCTCCGTCATACTAGCGAGACGAATTGTTTTAAAATGACTTATCGGATTTTAAAAAGTGGATCATAGCAAAACATATCACTGCGCCTGATACGATGAAGAACTTAGAACTATAAAAGACATAAAAGTTCACTGTGCAACACGATATTCGGCGCATAAAAAAACTGTCAATGAAAAGAAAGTTTCGGTTGAAGAACCATAGAAAGTTGAAAAGAAATAGGACATTTATTCATGTGGACAGGGCGTGGAGGTTTTTTTTCGCATGAAGACAGTAGTTAGTTTCTTAACGAAGAAAGGAGGAGCATGGTTGGGGGACCCGTAACTTTTTTTTTAGGAAAATACGTCAATAGAAAAGCCTAGAGAAAGAAAGAGAGAGACATACAGATGAGAGACAGACAGACAGACAGATGAGAGAGAAAAAAAAAGAGAGAGAGAGAGAGAGAGAGAGATAGATAGATAGAGAGAGAGAGAGAGAGAGAGCCAACTTCAACGAACTGTAGCATTGTTGACACTTAAAGTGTAACACTTAGATCATATGTATCTTGGGAAAATTCGTAGATGCGCTGCTATTCTTGGGAACTTCACGTAGCGTGGATGAATTCACCTTGCAGTAACCTGTACAGCTTTCGGTTAACAGTCCTATAACTGACAAGTAAGTTACAGCTAACCAAGTCAATGTTTTTGAACTGACATCAAAGGAAAGTTGCTTCAAATAAACAATTTACTGCAAAAGAAGGCGGGTTTAATAATGCTTTCAAAATTGTGAAAAAAAATGTACAATGAAAAAAATGGCACTGGTAACTGCTACAGCAAGAGTAGTGATAACACAACAGCGGCAGAAGCGGCAGCATTAGCAGTGATAGTAGTAGTAAAAGTAGTAGTAGTAGTAGTAATGGTAGCAGTAGTAGTAGTGTTAGTAGTAGAAATAGTGGTAGTAGTAGTAGTAGTAGTAGTAGCAGTAGTAGTAGTAGTAAAAGTAGTAGAAGTAGAAAAAGCAGTAGTACCAGCACATTTCCCTACTTTCGTGATAACTAAAAGCCTTTGAGGCTTGGCTTGAATTCTGCGATCAACCGCCCCATCTTAATTTATGACAAGGATTTTGTTTGTGGCTTCAGATTCATGTTAAGGCTATCCTCAAACCTGCCCGATATTGGTATGAAATTGACTAGGCGATGCAGCACTTCTTTTTATTGCTTAGATTTCTTTGTGATAAATTGATCGAGCTGGTTTCATAACTTTTCTGTAACAATATTATCCCAGCAAATGGCTTCTTATCTATATTTTGATGTTAAGGTTAATTCCGATAATACATTTTTTTGTTTCGTTTCGTTCTTGGTAAGCCTTTTTTTTTTCAATGTCAAAGTCAAAAGGCTCGGTGTCGCCATTGAAGAAAACAATAATTGTGCAAATTTAATTTAAAAAAAACAAGTTATGAACTCTTCTTTTCTTCCTAACTATTTCATGCGCATGCACTTTCGGTTCACATGCACCTTTTATTAGACTTGTATAGAATCTTTATCTTTAAAAAATTCAAAATAACCTTGCGTTGAACCCAACTTTCTCTATTTGCCTGTACAGTAAGGTCACGTCTTAACTTTTCAACCTATTTTTTTTTCAAAAGGTTCGATCGTTGAATTCTGTAAAGTTTAGGTCAGATATCATTTTTGATTATAAGCTAAAAAATGACCTACTTCTACAAATCAGTTTAGATAATCTAGATTTAAAGCTAGACATAAAAGTTATTAGATCTAGATCTGGACTAGATTTGGACGCCATTTATAGGCTCTGCGTGTCGTGTTTTTCTTCTGGTTTGATAGATGAGAGATTTTGAGGAGCTTTCAAACAACGCCATCTTTCCTGAACGTCAAGTTCAAAATGATTTTGACCTATTTCTACCCGGAGATAGTCAAGTGACTACTGGGGTCAACAAACCGCCTTATGATGGATTTTATTTGGGGTACTGTTTGAGTTGTTGTATGGGATCACTTTTGACAGCCTTAATTAGTCTAGATCTAGATGATTCAATACATAAGGCACCAACCAAGTTTCCATCCTTGGACTCAATCCTGGGTCAGCTTTTCATAGGATTAAATGAAATCGCCACTTCTCTTGATGCTTTTTAGGCTAGAATTCCTAGTCTTACACTGGTAGTGGGACTGGGTTTCGTACATCATTCGGTAGACGTAGATATAGAACAGAATGACAGAAACGTTGTCACTCAAATTTTTAATCCCAAAATAATTAATTCCAATACGCTTTATAGCCGTGAAAGATAGAACTAATTTGAGTATTTCCTTTACATGCAAAAAAAAACAAAAACAACTAGATCTAAATATAATCTGTACACGAGGAAGGAAATTCAAGTGGCATTATTTACATAGTATCTAACCCAAGCAGCACCCCAAATAAAATCCGCCATTACTATTTCTACCAACCAATGAAATGCTGCTACTTTTCTAGACCTACTGGCACTCGCGTAACATAAAATCAATCATGGGATGGCGGGGATGCGGAAGAGGTTAATGAATGGTAACCCCAACTGACCCCAAGACCGACATGACATTTTGGAGATATAGGTCAGAATCATTCCGTAACTTGGCTCATGCTGTGACAGCACATCACACAATAGTATTTTTATTAGATTAATCGGCAGCGGACTAAATTGTATTGAAACTAGTGATATTTACACTTGCCTTGAGGGTGAAGACGTGTGATTGCTAACCTAGTACTGTTAGCTGTAAATATACATTAATGCCAGATATCAGCGCAACAGTTTTTATTCATCGTCTGACTGTCAATATCTTTGCTATGATTTTCCGAAAACTTAGAAGTGATTGAGGACTCTGGCGCACATTTTTTACGGACCCATGTCCTGTCTAACTTGTATAGAAATAAAAATATCTAAAAAAATGTAATAAATGTCAGATGGCAATGGCGTTTCCCTTTCTGAGAGGGTTGAAGCGATTTTATTGACAAAAAAAATTGTACTGTGGTTCTGCACAGGACATGCATCTCATGAGCAAGAAAACGATTGCATGACATCGTTGCTCGGACGATAGAGAAAGAAACAGTGAGCTTTAACATGTAGCTAAATGAACATTGGAAAAAGTGTGAAAATTTTAAAGTGACCTTTTGCTATTGCCTAAATTACATGTGGAGTGACAGGGGAGATGGAGAGAGAGAGAAAGAGAGAGAGAGAGAGAGAGAGAGAGAGAGAGAGAGAGAGAGAAGTTTGTTTGCGCGGATGGACAGACTATACTTCAGCCACAGGAAAACAATGCCTCTCATAAAATGAAAAAAAAATGTTAATTTAACTGCATAACTTCGTATAATTTCCCATGACCTGTAAAACCACATGATATTTCAAAGTATGATAGACATAGTAGGTGAGACCGGAGGTGACCTACTAATTTCAGCGTTGATTGTCAGGTGGGTATTGTATTGAAGGATATTTTTACAAGCCCAATTCCACTTCAAAGGTGCTCTCAGGGCTTGGGTCTCAATGACAATGTATGGGCTGCCACACAGAGACTAGCGGGGATACCATGACTTAGCCTCAACCGGTCACATTATACTGACACCGACCCAACCAGTAGGGGCCCGGACTGTGCTCGGCTGAGGCTCGAACCCGCGACCTCTGGGCCACGGAGCGAGGCCACTACCAACCGAGCTATCTAGGCCCCCTGTCAGGTGGGAGGACCCCCTCTTCATCAAAGTGTTACCTAGAAGATTGTAACTCTCTACGATAGAATAGATGTAAAAAAAATCTTTGCATCAGACCAAGTTGAAAGTTGAAATTTTGAATAATTTTTTTAACAACAACCGAGTTGTCATGAGACCATTCCATACCATTATTTTGATTCTTGGATGGAAAATCTGCTTCAAGACTAGCTTTGTCTAGAAAGTATCATGAGGAAATAATAGTGCACCTCTCTCTATGAACCATTGTCAGATCGACCTAGCTATTTCGCTACAACCTGTGAACTTGAACTGTGCAGATGCATTAATGGGCTACAACGCGAATTTCGCGAATCGTTTAAACTCTCAGTTCATGACCGCTCGGTCATTTACCTTCTCTAGGCCAGTAGGCGCTCTCAGCTTGCATCATTGAAAACAGAAGATAGGATGTGACGGAATACACTTAACGTAAAAACTGTATGACCACGATTTATGTAAGACCTTGCGAGCCGACGACGTTAACGCATGACGTAATAACACCCATAGGTAGTGTGGGTGTCACAGCAGACGATTGGCTGACGGGCCTCGTTAGCCCATCAGCCATCTTGGATTTTCTCCCTTATTGGCTTCATCCTCTTGAGCGGGCCCGTAGCGCGTACAATCTAGTAACTTGAACGGCGAGTACAATCGACCTGATGCACTTGAATTGTAGCTGGTCTTGCCCGGAGTACTTGTAATAAGTACATAACTCTAGTGTCAAATGACTTACGGGTTTCCTATACGAGAACTCCGTGACGTATCGCCTTTCGCGTCCTAGTTTTCCAGTCTTAAGGTCACGGCGGTTTCTCGGACTTTTGTCCATTGATGTCTGTCTTGTGAGATTGTTCTCAGCTGGTAGAGATCTCTCTTGGTCTGAAGTTAAGTTCGCCTGTTGATAGGTTGGTTGGTTGCTTAAATTTTAACGTCCCAGACAACTGCGATGTTAAATCAGAGACGGCGCTGGGGACAACTGAAAGCGTGTTGCCACACTGTGATTTAAGGAGCGCATGTATGCACCATACCCAGTCACATTATCCTGACACAGGCCCGACCAGACTTAACACTAAATTCATTGCCAGACACTAGGCGGATCAACTGCTAATACCAATTTCAAAGTCCTTAGTTTGACTTGGCCGAGGATCGAATCACTGCCTCCCGATCTCTGAGCGAGTGTCTTACCGCTAGGCCACAGAGCCGGTTCTGTTGATAGGCGAGTAAAGTTCTTATCGATGGTTCTTATTGATGGTGTTTGTCAAGGCAGTGTGGTAATTCGCCTTCTAAGAAACCTCCCGGTTTTATGAACGAAGCATGTCTTCGTGCATCTATTGGCTGGGATGTTCTTACCTCGTCTCAAAATATGTCCAAAAGGCGCCAACAGCTTTCGAGGATGTGCCTTGAGAGGAGTTTTTCTTCACGTTTTTTGGTATGATGATTTTTTTTTGTTATATTCATTGGGTATTTGATGTTTTCCTAGAGCAGAATTACTATGAGAGCAAAATATAATGATACTAAGATGTAAATAATAATAATAATAATAATAATAATAATAATAAAATCCTACTACATCAACAAATTGATAACAATAACAAAAACACCTACTGTAATACAAATTTTGACATGTAGTGCAAATTTCAATACGCAGAGAAAATTTAGACCTTTAATGCAAATTTCAATCTATAGTGCAATTACCAACTTTAATCTTTAGTGAAAAATTACATCTATGATGTAAATTTCAATCTGTAGTGCGAATACAAATTTTAACCTTTAGTGCAAATTCCAATATTATTTATAATGCAAATTTCAAGCGTAGAGACAATTTAAGCTTAGATCTATAATGCAAATTTCAATCTGAAGCGCAAATGCAAATTTCAATCTGTAGTGCAAATTTCAATATGTAATGCGAGCTTCAACCGTAGAGAAAATTTAGATCTATTATGCAAATTTCTTTCTGCAGTGCGAATGCAAACTTTAATCTGTAGTGCAAATTTCAATCTCTGGAGAAGATTTAGACCTGTAGTGAAAAATGTTCAAAAAATTAAAGACTTACTAGAAAACACCCAACATTCCTTGGTACTTTAAGTTAAAGGTTTGATAATGAACGGTGATTTGTTCACAGCTGCTCGTTCATCCTCTCAACTCTTTCTGTACGCAAAGTGTGTGTCGGAGACTGGCCTAACTGGTATTAACTTTAACCTTTTAGAGCTCTGTACCCTCCAAAGAGACAGATTCATGTAATAAGACTTATCAGAGACCTTAAGCACACGCACCGAGTCTCACTAGGAGTACGTGAAAATCGAAAAGTAGATCGAGGAAACTCCGAAAATAATGAAACCAGTTTCTAAAAATAGACCTACAGACGTTCCCGTCATACTCACGCGTTGCTGCTTAAAGTCTGTATTAAGACTACTGGCACAACTGCTCCTCCGTCTTACGATAAAATTAAAAATAGCATTTAAAAAGAAATGTTTTTACATTAAGAGGCACATAAACTTGCCAACCTAATCATATGGGTGAGGGTGAGGATGAGAATATGACAGAAGATCACTATTCTGTGGTTTGTGATGGTTGAGAAAAAGTGTTTTAGTTGTATAGCAAAGTAAATATAACTGCCTTGAAAAACGCTTTTAAACTCTATGCCTTCGAATCAATACCATTTTAAATCGTTGAAAATTTTACCAAAAGAAACCCCATGGATTTAAAAAGACGAGGGAAAAATAAGGGACAAAAATTTGTATCTCACATCACAACAGATAGATTCTGAGCACGGCCTTATCTATATTTCTCGATCAATTTATTCAAAACTTCATGGAAAAAACATTTCTTTGTAATTCAAGTCTTGTAAACATAAAACCTGTGTTATTTCTATTAAGCTTAGTAGTATAAATACTTTGCCCTTCCCATCACAAATGTCAGAATCACGGTCTTTGGTCACACCCTCAAATGGAGTTGTTCAAACATGGGGTGACCTAAAGGATTGAGGGTGATCACCGTCTCTATATAACCTTTAAAAAAATTCAAAACTGTCTCTTTGCACCTTTTTATTTTTTAAGACGAGGTGTTGATAATGCTTTGTAAAGCGTTTTTATATGGCGCTTAATCCATTAATGTGCTCTATGCGCTTTACATGGTTTTCCCAATACAGGCAATTACCGAAAGTTTACCTTCTGAACGTACAGAGGAGCAGCAAGTTAAGCGCATCACTCTAGCATGTTGACAAGATCTTTCACTGCCTTTAGCCGGGTACTCTTTTTTACCCATGAGTGAAGCAAAAATATATATGTGTATAAATAGACTTTCTCAAGGACTAAACGTTGACCTGCCGGAGGCAGGACTCGAACCACGGGCCTCTTGTACCGAAAGCCGAGCGTCTACCGCTAAACCCACGGCGCGACATGTAGACTTTTGTTCTTTTTCGATGACTAAATATTTTTACACTGAATATTTTGAAGGTGTTTTCTTTTTGAATAAATGTCATGAATTTTATTGTGTTGAAATCTGCACTTGATTTTTTTGCAATGAATGTAAAGCACTTTGTGTATGAGGATTAAAATGTCTCCTTATTCAAAGGCCAACACTTGGTTCCCTAGTGTAAGGGACTTAAGACATAATTATTGAATCTATCGCAGTCTTCTTGAGTGGAAAATACAGCTATGAAAATAGCAAAGAAAGATTAAACAAATATTGCCCTGAACGAGGGAACAAGCCAACACCAATTTTAATGTACTTGGCAACTTGCGCTTTTACGAACAGTGAAAATGAATTATTGAGACCATCAGATAGGTCTAGCTATAACTATACTCAAAATTCACGCTTAGGTGCCAAAAGGGAAAAGAAGCGCATTTTAACATTTACGACGAAACAAAAAAAAAAAAGTAAAAGATGTACTAAGCTTGTCTAACCCGCTTTGAACAACGATTCCTCACAATTCTCTTTCATTTTTTTTGTCTTATGTTAAAGTAAACGCGTTTTTATTATATGGCACTTTCTGAGCCTCGATTTTACATTCAGTGAAAAATTCCTGTCGTCACGGGTTCTTAAACTTCAATTCTTTAACCAAAGATTCGAGTTACGTTTCTTCACGCTTCGTTCGTTTCGTCTCAATTTTTAGAATAAAGTGTGTAGTGGCAAGCAGTTTGGCTGCAACTTTTTTTTTAATTTGGGGTTGGCGGATGGGGGGTTGTGGGCGCCTGAGCATACCCATATATAAACGGCAAATCTATTTATGACAGCTTATTTGGCTTATAGGAAGGGGAGCCACCTGTGACTGCCGTTTATCAAAGAAGTTCCCTCTCTTCATTTAAGGTAGGACCTTTTAAGACACCATATTTTAATCTGATTTTTATGGGCATAATTTATGTAAATATGACTCATCATATAGGATGAATGATTTTTTTTGGGGTAGAAAACTGGTGAAATTTAAATTAGAATTTTTATGCTCATAACGCCCCGACCGGAAAAGTGCTCATGCTCGTTGGAAAATTTTAAAACGGCTTAAAACCTTCTTACCTGGTACTCATTTTCGAAGGCATGACCAAAGATCAAGAATTCTTACCAATTAGTAGCTGCTTTCGTTTAAAACATGCCTATTACACCTGAAATCTCTATCACTCTCTTTCTCTCTATCTATCTTTCTCTCTGTCTCGCTCGCTTGCCCTCTTTAAAGTCTGCTTTTTATCACATTTCTCCCTCTCCTCTCTTTCTCTCTCTCCCTCTCTTTCCCTGATAGGTAACGAAAAAGCAGAAACCTACCCGCTAATTTCTCACGATTTCATCTACCAAAGGCATCCTACCCTTCCCACTTAAAGAAAACTTTTCAGTCTAGAGAAGTATTGCTTGGATGAACCTAAGGCCTAGTCCAGATCATTTTGAACCTAAATAGTTCCAATTCTTTTTAGATAACCGATTTCCTCTTCCTTGATTCGTAAAATATCAGATTAATTCCAATTTTTTCCCAATCGGAAGTAAATTTTGAACTTCGAAATGTTCGATGATTGCTTGATAGCGTTGATAAAGACCGTAACAATGATTTATTCTTACACTCCTACATACACAAAAACAAAGTTCGCAAATCAAGCTGATTGTGATTTGTATTTTTCAATATGTTCATTTTACCTCCATTTTACAAAGCAAACAAAAACCATAAAAAATGGCATTAATTGCGCCTTGTCCCAAGAACATTCTCATACTATAGACTTTTGTTAAGAATTCTCTCTTTTCAGATATAATTTTGTAATTCTCATATGAAAAGTGGAACTACTGAATGAAAACTAACCAACCCAAGACTCTATTTTGCAAATAGAAAAAAGAAGCTAGTGCGATGAAGCACTTAACTCAAATTCCGCAAAAGTATCAGGTAGACGTTTGCAATTTTTAGCTCGCGTGATCATAGCCCATATAATGTCGAAGTACAAAAAACCCTTCGCCTTTTTTCTTCTTCTTCGTCCTCACCTAAATCTAGATCTATAAATATTATAATAATCTTGAGAAGCCCTACATACACGAAAGTATTAAGGAGCGTAGTGGAGACGTGGTATAAGTTGTGTTTCTCTAAATGGCAAGGCGGTGGGTGCCGAAGCTACTATAAATCGAAGCTTCGAATCATACTAGATGCAGAAATTTCGGGCATTTTACACTTAAGGCCTAATTCTCTCAACTTCTAATTTCATACCTTAAAATCTTTCAATCATTTGATTGCGAAGTAGCTGCCTCCACTATTTATTCTGACCTCTAGATCAACAGTTCATATAAGGCAAACCTTAAATGTTATCGTTTGATGTCTATGTTTGTTGCTAAAGGCTAAGTGTTGGTGCGTTTCCGAATTCAAATAGTTGTTGCCTTTGGTGCGATTTAGATCTTCCCGTTCAAGTAAGCTCGTCGCTTAGAGAGGCTAAGCAAGGACCTTCGCCATGAAACTGCTTTGTTAAGGAGCGTAGTGGCGACATAGGATAAGCTATGTTTCTCTAAGTTGCAAGGCGGTGGGTGCCGAAGCTACCATAAATCGAAGGTTCGAAGAATTTTGAGGAGTGTTAGCATTTGAGCGCCTTACAGGCAGCCGTGCTGTAATGCTCTGAAATATGAGTTGAATTTGCTTTGGTTTGTATTGACCTGCTGAGGGAAATATGTTACGTCTTCAGATTGCCTTCGACGTTGAAAGACTATAGCCTATTTTTTATTAGGGTGAAAATGAATTTACACAAGATTTGTAAAAGGCATTTCATGAAACTCTTTAGT
>BMAT01008927.1:270639-283174 GCA_019649035.1 Elysia marginata
AGAGAGAGAGAGAGAGAGAGAGAGAGAGAGTAAGAAACAGACAAACAGAGCGACAGAGAAAAAAGCACGCAGACAAACAGAAAGAAAAAGCTGTACATATTTGTACCGACAGCAAAAAAAAACAAAAAAAAATTCCTAAAAGACCATTTAAATCAAAGGACATAATAATATAAGGCTGGACATAAATAGAGACAACTTACTCCAAAAGTATTATTTTTTATTCTCTTTCTTTCATACCTTTATAAATAAATTGTCAGCATCAACATACAACGAAAACTGCGCTTCTAAAAATGTGTGGAAATGTTCCATAATTGACTATAATAGATTCAAATGTAGGTATTTTGTAAACGTAAACATGTCTTTGGGACTGTTCCATGAACGTTTAAAAATTCTTTTAGAGTAGTTACCCTTGTACAATGGTGGGTTTTTAAGCTAAGATTTAGCACTGAAGTTATTTGAATAAACTACCTCGCCAACAGAAGAGTTCGCTGGTGGGCCCACCCTCTGAGTTTTACCCAAAAAAAGGTTAGTACTGAAACAGCCCCATTCATGTATAGTTTCCTCCCTCAGCACAGCACCAGCGCCCGGTTGCTTCAAAAAGAACTCTGGTAAAAATCCTTTCATAAGAGATTGAGAATGGATAGAAATAACTGAAATAATTTTTAGGCCAGTTTCAAACCACTTGCGTTATTTTTTTTATTTCTACATTGCCAAATAAAGGTTATCTTTAAACAGTTTTCGAACCACTAGGAAGCAAAATTTTATAAGCTGCATTTCACAGTACTGGGCAGCAGTATTTAGGGTCTTTTCCAACGTCTTGGCGGAAATCGATGAAAAAAAACTGAAGTCTTTTCACAGTATTAAATCTATCAGCGGCATTCGACACCATAGACGATGGACCTGGTCCCAGATAGATTTAACCTAAACATAAAATTATCTCTGTTTGCGGTCGGTAAAAATACAGTAAGTTATGATTGCTCTAACAACACGCCAGTTCTTTTTGAAGCTCCTCAGGGATCTGTACTAGGGCCTTAGTTTCCTTAGCGCCGTAGCATTAATCTTAAAAAAAAAGCCACACACATACATACTCAATTACCATAAGTATGGAGATGATTGATCAGTCGACCTCTTGTGAAATGATTCCACTTTAAATAGAATCTGTAGAGTGATGTGCAGTTGGGCCAGTGTGGTTCAGATGTTTGTGCGCCGAATTCGTGATCCACCGTTGCGGGTTCGATCCCAGCAACGACTGATGCTGACAAAAAATACATTGGTAAAGCAATTTATCCACTCTTTCCTATGTCCATCCACCTGTAAAATGAGTGCCTAGCTAAAGGGAATCCTTGAAACTGAGCTCCTAACAAGCAGTCGTACTTTAGGCTATTGCTCTGAAATTTATATGAATTCGATTTGCTTTGGTGTGTATTGGCCTGCTGAGGGAAACATGTAGAGTCTTTAGACTGCTTTCTGCGGTGTACGCAATGCTTTTATAGTGACGGGTAGGATGGATAAGAAAAGGTAAAAGTCGATGATAAAAAGACCGAATGTATTATGTGTGTTTTAGCGCAAGAGCAATAAAAATCAGCGTAGAGAAATAATTTCTGTAAATGTAAGTCGACATATCGTTCAATCCTCTAAATATTAAAATAAAACTTGGTATACAGAAATTGTGGGACTAATCAGAAGGTTTTTTTGACTTTATCGACAAAGCTATGATAATGGCTCTTTTTAAAAGCCTAGTGCGCTCACATTTGAAGTGCAGGTCTGAACTGTGTATGGTCCCCAATCAATAAAACAGACGCAGTGTAAGGAAATGCCACACTAGGGCATAAAGCATTTTTTACAACGTCGCCTGCTTGGTCGGTATCATGCACAGTCACAGGTACCCTGAGAGTCAGATAACTATGGGAGCGGTTTTCAGGGGGAACACCTCATGCTTGATTCATATAAACATGTCGTAGGCCACCCATGCAGAGTAACAAGAGTGCAGTTTCTCAGTCTGCAAAGCACGCCCATTCTGATTAAAAACGTGCTTGGGTTACTAACTCAGACTCAGGCTAATAATTAGGTTTTTCTTTGTCTGGAGGACAAGATATCCTCGTTTTAACATAGAGTTTTGCAGTTGTCGAGTCAGTTGGCGAGAAGACTCGGACTCCGACAGATCGTGGCGAAACGACAATCGAATAAGGATATAGCTCTCATTAGAGTATATTCCAGTGTAGGCTCTTTGGGAGCTTTTGATCCAGAAGAGATCTGTGTAAAGCTAACGTTTTAGCTTGTGATGTGCGAAGTTGAGCACTGTCTTCTTTCTATAATTTGCCGTGAGGTGCAAATTTAGCTCTGGTGAGATAATAAGTATTTATCTACATAGTGATTACATATAACGGATAAGTTCTATAGTTCAATCACTTCTGTTCCTAAGGTCATGTTTAACTGTGTGCGAATTATTTTGATGAAGTTGTAAAATACTATTATTGCGAGTTCTGTGTAAAGAACAAACACGTCGTGTGTATCACTCTTATTAATGTTTTTTTTTGTAACTTTTGTAACCGTATAATTTACTTGTCATAATTAAGTTTTCTCTTTATGAATATTGTTTTCAGAAAGAGCGGTTGATATTGGGTTCGAAGCCCATTGTGTTTGGTGTCAGGACCTTCAGTGCGAAGGATCGGTCACACCGAGTTTCAGAAACAAATAATCAAAGCTCGAGATTGAGCTAAGAGAAGATAACGATTCCAGTAACGATAACGATTCCAGTAACGATAACGATTCCAGTGACGATAACGGTTCCAGTAACATTTTAGTTTATACATACTGAGGTTCCAGTGATGAGAAATATTTCCAGTAACATTCTAAGTTTCATATACCGAGTTTGCAGTGACAAATTATTTACAGCTTACCAAGCAGTGACAGTGAGTTAATGTTCATTAAGCAAGGACATATTACAGATTTTGAGGGTGAAGTCGTCTTAGAGAGACGTTTGACATTGTAGTAGCACGGATATCGCAATTATCAACGGTGTTGTGACGAGAGGTTGGACCAAGCCGCAGCATCTTGGTGCGAGACAACTCCATACGCACGGCCAGTCGTCCCAGACACTAGCTGTTTTAGTTATAAGTTTGGTGTAAATTGTAGATTTGCCAGGTCTAAGGTAAGGGCCCTACCAAACTAGAAAATTATTTGAAGTATTGATTTGTATCTAATCTAATACATACCTCTTTTCCCAGAGATATTGCATGCTTTAAATCATTTCACAATTATCTGTAATTATTTGTAATAATCGAACTCTATATTACTCTCAGTGTACTTCATCCATCATCTCACATATATTATCACTTTTGTTATTTGTAAAGTTATAACGCAATCATACACAGTCATCCTCTTCCTCGCACCCTATTCTCATTAATACGTAAACTAGACAAACGCGTTATTTTATTCATATCTCCCATTCCCACGTGTCCCAATAAAATTAATACATGTTGTACTTTTGAAACTTAACACTTGCTAGTTGAGTTTGTTCCATTGTGTTGCTGGTTTGCTTGACTGAAATGACTGAAAAATAACATGCCAAAGGGTTGTGCTTGTTGGGTAACGTCTTAAGGAGGCCTGGCGGAGACACACTTTGACACGCAGTATCAATGTAAAACGTTGGACGACGGGCAACAAAACTAGTACCAGATTTTTCGAATCCTAACTATAAGCCTTAGATTTCTCAAGCTGAACGTAAAGAAGACTTCGTGGAGATCTGCTAAATGCATACACACTAACAATTTCTGTAACACTAATGTTGAAGACTATCTTACATATAACAAAGACACTAGAGCAAGAGGTGATTGCTACAAACTCGCAAAACAAAACTGCCACCTAGATATAAGAAGAAAAAGTACTTTAGTCTTAAGATAGTTGAGACATGGAATAGTCTCCCCGAAATCACTGTCACTGCCCCAAGTATTAACTCATTCAAAAATCAAGTCAACAAGCTACTGTTCAGATACAAACTCTGCATGGATTTCCCTCTCAAGCCAGCTCTTTCATCCCTACAAGTAGGTGGGGATCGGGATCAAGACTATCGACAGGCCTTCGGCTCATCAAGAAGATTTTTTTTATGTACATATTGACCATGATTGACCGATATCAGCACAAAATTAATAACCTGCGTAAACATCATATTTTCCATTAAAAAATTTGGTAACTTGAGAAATCTCCTCAACAAAGAATGTAACTTAAAAAGCTTTTTACTTCCCTTGTTTTATTAAGCTTTGACTATTGCAATTGTATTACAAGCATCCATCTCACAAGAATAAACAAATTTCAAGTTTTTCAGAATAAACAACTATTTCCCTCACACTGAGCAGGTTTTTCAATCTTCTATAGTATGTTTTTGTATGCAATAAAGTATTAACCATCATTCGATCGAGCTGCTTGCAAGATAAACTCAAACAATGCTTCTGGAAAATTTAAAGTTCCGTACTTATCCACACTTTCCGTAATAGGCTTTTTCCTCATTTGCCCAGGCATTTAAAAACATTGAATTGTTCCTAAGTAACAAACTATCCAGTCAGATAAATTTCAATAGAATGATTTGTGTTGCTCTAAATAGGCCTACCATCCATTTCGACAAATTTAATAAAGTGATTCATATTATCGCTAACTGGCCTACCATCCAGACGGAAAATATCCTTAAGTGATTCGTATTTTTCCTAATTCGCCTACATCCATTCAGAAAAATTTCAATAAAATAACTAGCATTAGTCCTCACTTTTCTACCATTTGCTGGTTCAAATTCCTATAAAATGTTTCTTTTTGTATCTAACTTGTATACCTTCTATTCACACCACTGTCGGTAATGCCATTCGTCTGGGTCTAAACCAGCTTAACGGCACAACATTTTAAAGAGATTACTTAAATATACAGAGTCGTGGGGCGACCAGGGTATTTCAGGCACAAGTTAAAATTTGGACATATTGACAAACTATCTGAATTTTAACAATCTTTCAAACTGATATATGTGTCTTTTACTTTGAAATCATAAAAAATCGTTGAATATAATAGCAAATTATTATCTGGTCCACCCTGGTCGCCTTAAAGTTGTTCTCAACATCTCTATCCTTCAAATAATCTACTCATTCATACATTTATAGACCAACTGACTTATCCCGAGCAGCCATGCATCAACTCAAACAGCTGCCGATAAAAGATCGAACTTTAACCTCCCTTGTTTCACTTCCACGCAAGACAACGTTCAAACAAAACCTTTCACCTCCGCCAATCACCCTATCATCCATTCATATCATCCGTTTTCAGCACACAAGAATTTCGTTTGATGAATGCAAATTTCGCAACCCCTTCAAATCCCTATTGGAATCGTTTTATGCATCTCTATGTGTCCTTTGCAATCGATTATCGCACAATGCATGGAAACCTGGTTTTCAGCTTGATAGAATCGATTTCTATATAATCGATTTAATTCGATGGTCCCGCGTAAGAAGTTGATATCTCCGCTTTAGGGCGATTAGGAGATATCTACACCAGTTCAGTTACTTTGATCTGCTTTTTTATCTTAAAAAATGTCTAAGCCCTATCTACTTTCAACATCTAAATATCGGTCTTATCTCAAATCTTGATCAGACTTTTTGCCTGCAAGAAATGTTTAAAGTCCTAAATGCAGGCGTTGAGAGCAAAAACCTAATGCAAAAGAGCATGTACGTAACACATAATTATACTTCTTGCAGTGACTGAATTAAGTTTCCGTTTGTGATATTCTTATTGATTTGCTTTAAGACAAGAATTAAATATCTCCGTTGAAGTCATTTTTCCAGTATAAATTTGTTTGAATCTTATGGATTTTAAAACCAAATATTATCCAATACACCGAACACCACAAAATCATGTGAAATTGATGTAAAGTGATTGAATACAAAAACTTTAAAGTATATTGATTTGTAACTTGTCAAAATTTTGTTTTTTTCATTTTCTTAAAACTATGGAAAAAAAAAGAGAGAACAACTTCTTGCACGGAGCCAGCCAGCCCTATATTTTGGAAAATTAGTTTCGATCTGAACAATATTTCTAAGCATTGTTTTTACTTTAAAAAAGTATTTTTTGTATTAAGAAATTGAAAAAAACGAAATATCTTTATCCATTTTTGGTTTCAGGTTAATTTTTTTGTTTTTAATTTACTAACGGTGGGGGTTTTCTGACATTCAGTTATCTATACAGGTATTTAATCATTTAATTCGACCAAGATGGTAAAACAATTAATAATAATAATAATAATAATAATAATAATAATAATAATAATAATAACAATAATGATAATAATAACAATAATTATAATAATAATAATAATAATAATAATAATAATAATAATAATAATAACAGCAAAGGTAAAGGGAATAGCCGAGTAATGACAATGATATTTTGTATTTACTACCATGATAAAATTTAGTCTTATTTTGTTAACAGAGAATGGAGACTAACAGCAAACTCATTAGCAACGTAAACAATGAGAACCTATAAACTCACACTCAGATAGTGAGATACTACTCATCGAGAGCTAGAGAGCAGAAAGTGTTCAGAGAAGAAACCCGCCTCATGAAAAGTTGTTGTTTCGGCACTAGCCGGCCACATTTAGATCTATCTCGATCAGGACTTTCGGAATGGTACCTTCATGCTACCTTGGTTTTTACTTTTTGCCTGCTTTGAGAACCGAACTCAGCAAGTATAGGAAACTATACTCTTGAAAAACACAACAGAGCAATTATAGAACAACACTTCTGAATTTTTTGTTCAAAGTAAAAGAACAAAGGATTTTGTTGTTATGGCGTAACTGATACGTGCGGTTGTCGATTAATAAACAGTCATTTATTGTCTGAAGAACAATTAGGAAAAATTGAAGATTGAAAAAACAGAAAGCGGAAGAATGATGACAAACGTAACAACATTTATGGCAAAAAAAACATATGAACTCGAAGAGGAAAAACATGATGCTATCGCCGCTATATTGATTCGTGGAATATCCAAGGGGCTTCTGTACAATTCTAATGTGATAAAGCCAAGAGTGCAACAAGGAAGGTAAGGAGAAAATGCATCATCGTCATTAATCACAACACAAAAGGAGGGAGAAAAAAATATACTTTACTTTTTTTTGTTTTGATAGTTCACGTAGGCTGGCATGCTTAGATGGAGGGTCAGTTATTTTTTAGGCTGTAGCAAATGGTCGGAGTTCTATGGTTCGTTTTGCAGGACAGAGTATTTAAAAAATAGACGGTTTTTAGACGTTAAGCCGTTAACCTTAGACCTATTGGGTATTGTTGTAAATTGTAACCAAAAATACCTGAAAGGTTGAAGGACATGGAAGAAAATCAAACTTGAAAACAGTTAAATTTTGACTATGACCCTTTCTATAATTCTTGTTCAATCTATATTAAAAAGGTATTGACCACTCTATCAATTTTCTTTTTTTTTCCTTCTACTTTTTGCACAGTCTTGCCATTACACTTTGCTCCCCCTCTCTCTCTCTCTATCTTTCTCTCTCTCTCTTTCTCTCTCTCTCTTCCTATCTTGCGGTTGATCTTGTTATCTTTTTCTCTCTCTCTCTCTCTCTCTCTCTCTCTCTCTCTCTCTCTCTCTCTCTCTCTCTCTCTGTCTGACCTCTTTTTTCGACTCTCTTGTGCATTTTTCCTGTTGGATTTCTCATCATCGTTAATATATCTATCGCGTCTTTTATGTAAACCATTCTCTTTTTTATTTTTTTTTAAACTTTCATATTAGTCATTCCGTCCGTTGCTTAACGCCTCTGTTTTTTCTTCTCTACTTTTTATTTTCTCTTCCTCTTTCTTTCTTGATGTCTCGCTTTTACCCCTGATTTAAAAAAAGACTCCGCCCCCCCCCCCTTGCAGTCATTTAGGAGGGAGTAGAGGGAAGGCATGCCATTATGTGCGCTCACTGAATTAGCCCAAGAGTTTCGAAACAAAGGGAGAAAATGAAAAGCAGTGAAATAAATTATAGCGGGAAATTGGAAGTCATTTACCACTGCGAATAGCTCTATAGATTTGATTCAAGCACGGACTCCTTAGGTAAGAATCATAATAACAAGACAGAATGGCGATCAAAATTTTGTGAGAAAAATCTTGCAGTCCCATAACTTTCGCTCATTCAAGTCCAGGTATCAATGCAACTTTCTTTATTCTTGAACACAAGGAAAACAAGAAAGCTATTGAATTTTATGTTTGTTTATACCCAGTTTCAGGCAGCCCGCCTACGGCTCACGCATCTTTAGCTGTTGTGAATAAAAAGTATGAGGAGCTGGGAAAACTATCCACATTGATCAAAAATGGGAAGTTACTTTTTAATATTGAATTAAAAGAAGAGGGTGCCCATAATTCATTACTTTTTAATCTGAAGACGATACTTTGAATAACATTGAAAATATGACTTATTTTGTTAATGTTATTAAGTTGGAGATAAAGCAAAATATTTTCTTTTAAGGGCTATAACTCCAAATGTATATCAGCGACATCTGGATGGTAATTATTATTACTCATAGAATGCTTTGTGGGGAAGTGCAATTAAATAAAGCGGTTGTTTCCCTTTGATTGTTCTGATAAGCTTCTGTGCCTCCAATTCCAACGTGCCTCGGATCAGCTCATTGACTTGAAGTAAGGCGGTCATAATTATATATTGGGCCAGTTCATTCGACAAGGAAAGGTGTAAAGCTGCAAACAAACAAAAAAGATTTTAAAAAAGAAGCTTTCATAGAACGAAATAGTTAATAAGGTTCATCTTTTAAAGATTGATATTAGAGTTAAGGGGTGGACCTTTGGACAGAAACAAATAGAAGAGACTGTTCTATAACAACTGTTGAGAGCTTGTGCTCTAGGGTAAATAAATGGATAGGGGGTTGGGGTCAGTAGCATGGTGAACGTGGTGAGTGTAAGGCCATGGTATCACCAAGAGCGGGGACGAAAAAAAGTTAAGATCTGCGACATCAAATGGAAATCAAATGAATTCACAAGACGAAAGGAGAGGTGCACAGATTCGTGCGGTTATAGAGGGGGAAAAGGGAACAAATCGCCTCCAAAAACTTACACTATAATAATCGCTAACAAATTAATGACTCAGGAAAAAATGTAAGTACGTGTCCAGGAGTACTGGAGGAAGTATGTAAGTCCCATGACAAAAGATATGCGGTGGCTTAAGACAACAGCGATATCACTGAAAGGTGTGCTGTCTTTGCATCTAATTTAGTGAAAGAAGACGACGGGGAATACAATGACAAACATATTACAGAAGAAGAGATAGCTTCAGCCTTAAATTTGTTTGAAAAACAATTCCTCACCTGAATCAGACAGGATCCCGACACAGTTTTACAAGTTTATCTGAAAGTTTTTTTCTTAGACTCTTATCGCCATGGTATCTTTGAAGGACACTATCATCATCTCAAGACCGGCTCTGTGGCCTAGCGGTAAAGACACTCGCTCAGAGATCGGGAGGTACGGGTTCGATCCCCGGCCGAGTCAAACCAAGGACTTTAAAATTGGCATTAGTAGCTGATCCGCCTGGTGTCTGGCATTATGGATTTAATGGTCGGCCCGGTGTCACGATAATGTGACTGGGTGTGGTGTATGCAGCGCTCCGTACATCACAGTGTGACAGCACGCTTTCAATTGTCCCAAGCGCCGTCTCTCATATAACCATGTAGTTGAAAAGAGACGTTAAAATTCAAACAACCAACCAACCACCATCTCAAAGGAAATGCATACTTACGTTATTACATAAAGGAAAGGACTTACCCAGGGATATGTTAGAAAACTGGCAGCCTATCTCCTTGACAAACACAGATTACAAAATACTAGCAAAAGCTCTAGCCCACTAGACTAAGCAAGGTGATTAAATATGTTATTCACAGTGACCAAGCAGGATTCATTAAAGGAAGACAAATATCTATCAGAGAGTTGGCAGACATTATAGAGCAAGAAAACAGTTACGACGTTAATCCATCGTCTTAGCTCTTGATTACAAAAAAAAAGCATTTGACTCTGTATCTACTAACATATAATTACATGTAATTTTCACCTCTAGTTTGGCTTTGGTCTAATTTTTATCCACTAATTAAAAGTCTGGTTACACAAAGTAACAACAGCAGTAAAAAAAACCGCCAGATTCATCTCACGGGAGGTTCCTCTTGATAGAGGCGTGAGGCATAGATGTCCAATTTCGCCACTTCTATTTATATTGGCTGTAGATGGCCTGCTTTAAGCAAATATGCACTTTAAAATTAAACATAATGCGGATAATACAACTGTATTGCAAAATGGCAAACAATGAATACAGGAAAAGAAAATATACACAGCGCAGGGAGATTGGGTATACCATTTGTAGAAACTGAAAATTTTAGGCGTCTTCTTTTCCACCGCAAACGATAAAACAAAACTGTAACTTGAAAATCAATTCCTTAAAAAGAACTTTGTCTTTGTGGTTTAAGAGAGACCTGCCAATGATAGGGAAAATACATATAGTGAAAACTTTTGGATAGAGTCTGTTAATGCACATAATGCAAAGCATTGGGATGCCAGGCAATAATATTCTAAGAAAATAAACCAAATGTTCTTTTGATTTTTTTACTAGAAAAAAATTTGCTCGAGTGGTGTACTTTTTATAGACATTTCATCAGCCTTCAACGCGATTCAGCTACACCTAATAGTTTCAAAACTCAATCAGATAAATGTAAACAAAAATATCAGTCCCTGGGTCTATGATTTCCTGAGTGTAAGACAACAGTACGTCAAATTGATACATGAAAATAAGTGTTGGAAATCAAATCTAACTGTTACTAATACAGGTGTCCATCAAGGAGCAGTCCTATCTCTCTTTTTATTTACGATTTATACTAACTACTGGCAACTTAAAGGACAGCGGCAGTACTCAGTTAATAATTAATTTCTGGTGACACTAGCACATTTGAGCTAATCAGCGCAGCGGATGAAAAACAATTATAAAAACACTATCGCTTGGTTTACTCAGTGGTGCGCTGATCATTTCCATCTACTCAACGTCAATTAGACAAAAGAACTGATGGTAAGAGCTTCTAGGCATAAGAAAACAAAACCTTTGCCCATCTACATAAAAATGTAGAAGTGGAAAGAGTGACATCATACAATTATTTAGATAGAACGATTGATGAAAGGCTGTCATGGAAAGAGTATACGAGCAACGTGATAAAAATCTTAACACAATATTTTACTTTCTACATAAACTTAATTCCTTCCACGTAGATTCTTCGTTTCTTTGACTGTTTTATAAAGCTATTGTTGAAAGCATTTTGACTTTTGCTATCACTTACTGGAGTGCCAGATAAGAAAATCAACAATATCATCAAAACAGCAAACAACCTAAGAAAAACCCAGAAACCGTTCGATGACTTTGGTTTATTATACTACTTTAATATTTAGGAGGAAACTTTGTCAATTCTTGAAAATGATTCACATCCCTTATTCAAACAAATTTAATTTTCCAGAAGATCAGGTAGACCCATTCTTTTTAAGTGTAGATGTTAACGGTACAAAAATTCTTTTTTACCATCCGCCTTAAAATGCTTTAGTCAAATATCGAAATAGATAGACATGTAAGTGAACTTCTTTCTTTTTTGTTTTGTTTTCTATATATAGTAATATTCCTGGATATATGTGACAACACAAGTTCTGTAATTTTAGCATTATTTTACGTATGTTATTGCTTTTGCTTGTCTCACTCACACAATATGTATTGGTGCTGTAACCAAAAAGACGATCCTGAAGAGGACAATAAAGCATTATTGACTCTTGAATCTTGAAAAGGACTATTGAAAAAGTAAGGCGCACGGTAATGTGCAGTCGCTTTGCCCTATGTGGATTAAATGTGATTGATTTAAAAGAAAAGACGGACTCAATATAGACCTCAATTTGGCGTAGCAATTAATTGCGTGAAAAGGTGAGCAATGGATATCGCTACCTAAACATTTTCAAAATGCGTTGGCGGCTTGTTGATATTTCGCTGCTACTTACCGCTAGACGATGTCAAAGGTTTATAGCAGGTGCGCAGTTGCTTTTGGAAGAAGGTTATGGAAACTTGGATTTGCCACAAAGTTAACAGAAACCCTTGCGCTAGGAACATTACTAATTAACCATCGTTTAACAAAAAATACACCGTAAATAAAAAAAAAAGTGCTACTCATCAAAGCCCTTATAGATTATGAGATTTTATTTCTAAGAGGTATGTGTATTAACGGTAGACTAATGACTTTCCCGAATTTATAAAGAGATGTCAGTATTATCCAAACATTCAGCTGCAGTATAATTGAATAGTAAACTCAATACCGCTGCATATGATAGGCCCAGTAGATGAAAATCAAAACTAAATACTTTTAAGGACGTGACGTTTTGGACAATTGGGAAAAAATCAATTTGAAACACCTAAAAAAGTAAACGATTCCTCACACGGATCTTCCGTTTGAGAGAGAAAACTCAATGTGGTGCTTATTGAGAAGTATTGGACT
>BMAT01008927.1:491136-508636 GCA_019649035.1 Elysia marginata
AGGCTGCTAGCTTTAGCGGTAATCGCGTACAAAGAATTAGGAACCACTTAAAATCAATTATAGTTATAGTATTGACAAACCAAACTTATGAGACGGATCTTACGTTGTATTTGCAGGAGGCGGTAGGTCATCTGACCATTCACTTCCCCCAGTCTCAGACCGAAACATTCTGTAAATCACAAGCAAGCAAATTTCAGAGTTTACACATCAATACTTTAGATTTGTCGCTTTCCAATCTATCCAATTTTTTTGGGTAAAATATTTATAGCTTTTTTTTTTCCTTAGCTACACTTTGTGCTTTTGAGTATTTCGTTTTATTAACGGCAACGTCTCAGGGAATAATCAAAGTTCAAACTGATGTTATGAATGTTTTAGAGACTTAATATCCGATAGTTGTACGCCGGCAAAGCCATAATTATAAGTAATTTAAGCTGCAGAAAGGGCGTTTATGTACCCCTTTTGAAGATTAGCATTTGATACCTGAGATACAATTTTCAATGATTTTGTACTGATAAAGTTTGAGAGGGAAATCAGTTCCCACAAAGAGCCCAAATGCACTAGAGTATGAAGTATTCCGGTCGTTCGCCCCTGTACACCAATAAAATGTGATAACACATATTCCTTTTTGAATTTTTAAAACCTGACAAATTACCTTCAACAATCTTTGCCGAGGCCACTCCTGTACATAACTTTCAAGCACTGGGTCTAATAGAAATATTGGAATTTTATATTTAACACTACACAGGCTGTCCAATTTGCAAAAATTCAATATGGTTCTTTAAAATCGAATATATTGCTGATACAAAAAATTTAAAAATTCTCTTTTCTATGAGGGAGACGGGAGAGGGGCGTTAGAGTTCGGTGCTCACCTGTTTCGAAGGGTAAGACACCAGTTAGTCTACTTACCCGGGTGTAAGGTCATATTCAATCCGAATAAAGGTTCCTGAAGACCGGCCATCTTCTTCAGTATCCTCTTCTCCTCTTTTACCCCTCCTTCTGCCTCGTCTTGGCCTCCCTCCTTCCTCGTCGGTGTCGGCGTATACTCCCTCATCGTCATCTTCATCATCGGCGTCAAAGTCGGCATCCTCCTCGTCAGTAGCATCATCATCGCGCTCGCGGAACTGGCTGAGTCCTCCCCTCCTCCACCTCCCTCGTCGCTTCCTGATCAAGCTTTCTTCGTCGTCACCAGCATCTTCTGAGCGGGGATCGGTCTGGAGGTGATACCGGAACAAGTTTAAAATGTTATGTTTGTCACAGTTTCTATCCAGAACATAAAAAACATGAATATGGGTGTACCTCAACCATAAAAAAAAAAAATTATACATATGCCATGAGATGAGGAAGATTGAAAGATGATCTGTCGCAAACCTTAAAAAGTGTAGAGATCAACAAAAAAATACAAAATAATGTTAGAATTGAAATAACAAGTTTTAAATTATCGGAGCTATCATTCCGAATGCTTAAGTATGATGAAAATAATTGCTATTTCGAAACGTTAAAAGCATTGTGCTGGTTTATTCATTATCATAGAAATGAAAGGATTTGGGATAAAATTTTAATTTTGATCTGTGCAAACCCAAATGTTTCCACTTCCATTTTAAACCGCATGAGTAATAGCGAAGAATGATAGTGTGAAAAAATTTCATTTGCCTGAGAGGACACAGGATAAGAGTTATGAAATTCACAAAAAAAGAAAAGTATTTATCATATTAGTTAAAGAAATACAGTGAAGATGTAAAAACTAATATTAGGGATAATGTAAAGAGTCAACAATACATCATACATCAGTTTCGGTAATTACTTTTTCTCAGAGAAAAAGTACTTGTTTCCTTAAGGCAGTACAGCGAAAAGAAAAAAAGTATAATGCGCAGCCCGATTTTTGACTTGCCTATGGTAACTGTTGAAAGCATTTTAAGCATAGTTGCACTGTGCATTCTGTTACAACAAAAGAAACTAAAAATGCAGTGGAAATATTGAAATCACAGCTTTTTCTTGATGTTTTTATTGTTTTGCGTATGAAAATTTCCATCTCTCTTACAGCAATGCTACCTGTATTGTTGCAATGAATTTTAATCTTAGTGAATACCTAGTCTTGCTGTTTTTGGTAATCTATAGTCAACGACTCTCGCTGAGTCAGAATTAAAGCCTTTTTTTCTTGAAAACAAAATTATCTCTGCCACAATCAAGTTCCATCGTAGATTGACTGATATGGGGATTGCGTATGTGCAGCATTTCAAAATGTAAATCTTCACAGAAAATTACTGCTGAGAGGGCGGGCTCTGTGGCCTACCGGTAAGACACTCGCTCAGAGATCTGGAGGTGCGTGGTTCAATCCCTGGCTGAGTCAAACCAAAGACTTTAAAATTGATAGTCGCAGCTGATCCGCCTAGTGTCTGGCATTATAGATTTAGTGCTAAGTCTGGTCGGCCCGATGTCAAAATAATTGTCTGGGTGTGGTGTACGCAAGCCCTCCTTACATCACAGTGTGGCAGTACACTTTTAATTTTTTGTGCAGTCTCTGATATAACGTGGAACGTTAAATATCAAACAACCGAACCAACTACTGCTGAGCAGAGAGCAAAATCTCAGTAACGAAACAATAAAATAGCGAATCATACAAACAAGTTTTAGTCGCATTTTTCACTTTAAAAGGTGTTGGTAGTTCGGACATTGGATTTTATTAACTCCCTAGCGTCAAAATTTCATGAAATTATTCAAATTATGCATAAACGATATTGAAAAAATATTTTGATTAAGAAAAGAGGAAAAATTTACTTTTTAAAGGGGTTTTCTCATGTTAAAAACGAGATCCGACTCACTTGAAATTCCAATAGCGAAAGTAAAGAGAGTAAAAACTACAACAATGAAGATAACAACAAAAACTGCATCTTGTGTGCTTTATCTTCTGAAATTCAACACAATGATGTTTCGTGTTTTTTCCACTCACCTGAACGCTCATATCTACACTGACTGTGTCGTCCTTATCCTCTCCTGCACCATCTTGTCCGCTAGATGATTTAAGTCGACCTTTCCCTTTAGACTTCACTCCTAATAGAGAAGCAAGATGTTTAGTATTGTACATGTTGTGGGTCACAAGATGGTTAGTATATATAAAAGTGGGTCACCCCTGGCGATAGAGAAGCAAGTTGCTTAGTATAATACATGTAGTGGGTCACCTTACAGAATCTAGAACTGGTACTGACTCAGAAACAGTCATGAAAATGTTCTGGCTAGGTGCTGCAGGGATCATGAGGCGCTTTAGGAGTATCTGCAAGTGTGTCCATGGTTTCTTTTGTACACAATCGCACAAACCGTTAAAAAGAAGCACCACCTCTTTAATAAAATAAACGGATATAGAAGATGGGGAACGCAGTATTAGTGTTAATGGACAGATATAATTTCAATAGGCTTAAAATAAAATTCAATTGAGCAAGTCCACATAAAAACCATTGCTGAGTCTGATAAAAAAAAAGTTTTTAGTCGGCATAAGTCACAGATAGGGTCTCATTTGATTTGTTGCTACCGTTTCAGTTCTTTTTTTTCGGTGAATTTCATTTTAAGTATGTTTCTGCTCACTAGTATTCTATTTTGTTTAACGCTGATATCTAAAAACTTTCCTTTTTATTGTATGAATAGTGCGTTATCACTGAAGAAAACGATATATTTATGATATTCTTCAACCATTAACATTTTGTTTTCAGATTTAAAAAATCAATCATCCTTGATTAAAAAAAACCTCTTGTTTTTATTAAAATCATTTTAATAGGCTCATAACAGACTTCTTGATAGAGGTTGACATGTTTTTAAATTACCGAAGACCACTTCGTAAAGAAGTACTTAGCCCTGAAAAACAAGAAAACTGCCCTCTCCAGACAAGGCTGTCTGAACTCAATAACGCCATTAAGGAAACTTTCGCTCTAAAAAAAAAATTAGTACTCCAGTACTCCTCGCAGAAAAGTTCATAATTTTTAAGAATAAAAATTATAAAAGAATTTATGAAAGCTCCGAAGACCTTTGGGAAAACTTCCAAACTCTTTCGAGAGTTACTCAGTGACATTGTGAGTAAGACGTATTCCCTTAGGGATAAACACAGACAGGAAGCACTTGATGGTGGGCTAATGGAATAATTCTAAGTTTGTGACATGTTGATCGCTAAGGTACTCCAAAAGCATTCAATTGCTACTCATCTTACAACGATTTTTTTCTGTCTACCTGCTCTCTCTCTCTCCATTTCTCTATCTCCCTCTGTCTGTCTGTCTGTCTGTCTGTATCTCTCTCTCCCTCTCTCTATCTCTCTACCTCTCTCTCTCACTCTCTCTCTCTCTCTCTCTCTCCATCTTTCGTTCTCCTGTCTCTATTTATAACTCTTACATTTCTCCAGAACTTTTCTTTCATACCGTTTTTCAAATTTTTTGCTTTGTATTTTTTTATTGTTTTTTTTTTCGTTTGAACTTTCATACTTTTTTGTGGATTTTTTTGTTTTTACCTTCTTCCTTCTTCCAACTCAGCCTCTTTTCCTTTTCCTTCGTCTTTCATTCCCCATTTCCCCTTTCCAACATTACTTTCTCTGACTATCAGTTTATCTGTACGTGTGCATCTCTCTCTCTCTCTCTCTTTCTCTCTCTCTCTCTCTCTCTGCCGTCTCCTTGCACCCCATGTCCATTTCCCTTATGACACTCTATCCCTCCTTACTTTCATGCCTCTCCTTTCTCTCTCTTTCTATTTCTCCGTCTTTTTCTCTTTCTCTCTCTTACTTTTTTCTCTCTCTGTCTCTCTCTCTCTTTCTCTTTCTCTCTCTTTCTTACCCTCTCTCCCTCTATCTCTCTCTTTCTCTCTCTCTATTTCTCGTTCTCTTTCTTTCTTTCTCTCCTTCTCTCTCTCTCTTTCTCTCTCTCTCTTTTCTTTCTCTCCCTAATTCTCTTTCTTTTTTCTCTCTCTCCTTCTCCCTCTCTCTCTCTCTTTCTCTCTCTCTCTCCTCCCTAATCAACCTGCATCAGGCTACTCACCCTTCTTCCTCCCTCCACCTCGACTCTTCCTCCGGCTGCCTCGGGTTGACTGTCTGGAGGACTTATCGAAAGATCCCTCTGTGTCCAGGCCGCTCGTCCCAGCCCTGGGGTTCCCCGAGCTGTCTAATGCTCGGCTGTTCGACTGTGGTGGTAGTAGTAAAATGGTAATTGGATAAATTGTTTTGAAGGCCAGGGAACGCTGTGAGAGTATACTATACCCTCCTGTGGTTCTCAAACTAATTTTCTGTCTTGTGAAACATGAGAATAAGTCTTTACGTGATAAGGAATGAAATCAAAAGTAAAACCGAGGGTAGACTTTCTTCTCTAGCAGCCGAAATCGATTAAATTAGTGTTTATTGTAATTATAGACCTTATTATAAGAGCCATGGTTAGATGTGTTTTAAAAAAAAACAAAAAAAAAAAACATCGATTTGTTTGCAATTTCTTATGCCGGCTAGCATCATCCATTATCCCTTCTCTTTTCCAGGTTTGAGATATGAAAGTAAATCATGTATGCAATGTAAAGTTATTATGTACTTTGCAAAAATCTGTTGGGTGCTTAGAGCCTGTTTGTGGATTGGACGCTTTACAAATACGAGTTACACGGTATGATAATTATTATAATTGATATAATTTCTATTATTATTATTATTAAATTATCATTATTATTACTGCTATTACTAAAACAAAGCGGAATAAAACATAAATTGTTTCACTTAGGCTTCAACATAAATCTGTCGCGTAAATTAAAAAAAAAACAGATTTTTATTCAACAAGCAGTGGGATATTCTATTTTATTTCAGTAAAATTTCTTTTTCTTAGTTTTTTTTTTAAACATGCGTCAGTACATAAATTCTCATGATTCTGTGGGCAATTCAATCATTGAATTTCACTACAATCGACATCCAACAAGCTGAAACCCCATTCTGCATAATCATATCTCGCGTCAAGATCGAATGAGTCGGATGCCGCAATTTTTACCTTTAAAGAGGTTATTCTTTCGTACAATCCATTTTTCTAACCCTCCAAACATCGAAAACTTTTTTTTTTAAAGTTATTAGTAGTTTGTGGGATAATGTGAACACTTTTGTCTGACTTAGAATTTAGAGAAAAATAAGGATAAACTAGACCTTAACTTCACGTTTTTGTAAAAGAAACACCAGAATTTCCAACATGCGACCCGCTCGGCCTCAACGGGAGGCACAATGTACAACTGTCATGCATTCGATCCAAATGAGTCTGAAGTCGAACAGCCTAGTTTTGAGATATAGACTTTCAAAGTTTCGAAGGTGTTCAGGAGATTCCTTTCTATTTAAATATTTAATCTAAAACCAACTCGAAACAGTTTCCACGTTGAAGTTTTATTTTTTATATGTTCAGTTTTAATTGGTATCGTACGTATGGACTCTACACCTTTATATCTTTCTGAACTTTAATTGTAATTTTCTCCCCTTTCTGAAACTTAACAAGCCCCTAACCGTTCAACTTCAAACGGCTAAATATCAACTCAAAAGCAAGATAGAGCCTATCTGTTTGTTTAGTGTGAAAGTAGAAGCAACAAACCTTTCTTTGTTATCAATTTTTTACTTCTCTCTAATTTTGACTTAAGATTTATTTTGACTGATTGCATGCCTTGCCTTACTCTCTGTCTTTGTATTGTTTTTGTGATAGACATGCAGGTCATTTTTTTGCACTTTTTTTCTTAGCTATGAGCCGAAGTCAATTTCTGTCTTTCTTCTTTATTTACTTTTTTCTACTTGTCTTTTTTAATCTACACATTGATCTGCCTTGGCAATAATACTTAATAAAACTGAGAAAATTACTATAAACATTTGGCTAGTACTCTGCATTTGTTTCAAATTTTTAAATAGATATCTATTTAATATGTCTGCTTACATAGCTTACTTCGTTTCCAATGGTTTCTATTTTCAGGGTTTTTTTTTCCTTCCAACCTAGAGCTCTTTTCTTTAACTATTAATACTTTCTTTATCTTCTTTAAGGAAAATTTATCTCACAATTTCTAACATTACCTGTTGTTAAGCACCACTCACCACCCTGGAACAAAGCAAAGAGCTCCCATCCGATGGAAGATTCAGCGAAGACACCCACATTTCTACCCTCTGTTTTACAGAGTTATTACTCACCACCCTGGAACAAAGCAAGAACTGCCATCCGATGGAAGATTCAGCGAAGACACCCTCATTTTTACCCTCTGTTTTACAGAGTTATTACTCACCGCTCTAGAAGGAAGCAAAGAGCTCCCATCCGATGGAAGATTCAGTGAGGACACCCACATTTCTACCCTCTGTTTTACAGGGTTATTACTCACCGCTCTAGAAGGAAGCAAAGAACTGCCATCCGATGGAAGATACAGAGAGGACACCCACATTTCTACCCTCTGTTTTACAGAGTCAATACTCACCGCCATAGAAGGAAGCAAAGAGCTCCGATCCGATGGAAGATTCAGCGAGGACACCCACATTTCTACCCTCTGTTTTACAGAGTCATGACTCACCGCCCTAGAAGGAAGCAAGGAGCTGCCATCCGATGGAAGATTCAGCGAAGACACCCACATTTCTACCCTCTGTTTAACAGAGTCTGCTGACCCACCACTGCTTTTTAGTTTCTCTGCCTCGGCTTGCAGCCTCTCGCTGATTGCTTTGATAGCCGCTTGCTGCAAACAAAGAGAAGTCAACCGATAGAAATAAATAACGGAAGATTACCTGAAAGAGTCGCTATGAGTTTTCGCTTTTTTTAGTCTTTCGACAATTTAAGCACGCAGTTTTAATTGTCGAGATGTCCACAATTGTAGCAATATCAACCATGAATCCTTTCTTTTGAAATTTAATTGTGTGAAAAAAGACAATTGTTTCATTTAAAACCAAACTTTCGCTAAGCTTTTCACATTCGGAAAATAGCTAGACATTTGAACTCAATCCATTATTCAAAAGACATGCATCAAAATCGGTTTGTTTTGTGGTTAAGTCATGGAGACAAAAAATAAGCGCCCTAGTGGCCTACACCATGCGCTAGTCGCTTCGAGTAGAAGAACAGGCAACCTTCACCTCTCAATATCAAAGAAAATTTGACACGTGCAGCCTGGACTGTAATAAAATGTACAAATTACCATCCGATATATGGAAGTAAACAACCTATTAATTACTCATTTCTGATTTTTCAACTTTCGATTTGTTCAAGGCATGAAAAGGTGCCATACATTTCGGTCTGTTAATAGACGCCTGCGTCATGAAATGCGCGTCCGAAGACACCAAAAAACAGTCAGGATCCATAGCCGGCTAAACATAATAAAACAGGGCAGTCCGGTTCTAAAGCATGTGAGCTGAGTTAGACCAATTTCTTAACTCGAAAATAAGAAAATATCATATGTAAAAAAGTACTATGTTGACCAGTGCATTTTTGTAGCAAGATAAGCGGTAGTATTTAAAAAAAAAGAAACGGAACGTTCCCTAAAATACCAAAAACATTTTTATGTTTAAAAAAAAGAAGACAGATTTAAAATTGCCGGGCAATGTTTCACATTTTAACAAAACCCTTATTTTCACACTCTGAAAGTACAGGTAAAATGTATACCTTTCAATCTCCTCAAAAATAAATGCCTCATGGTTTTGCTCAACGAGATTTGGAAGCAGGTTTTTCTTACTCACATTTGATTAGGATATTTCTATTCACTGGTTAAAAAATTCCATTACCATTGAGCACATTGATGTCCCCAAATTTTCTAAAATAAAAAAAAAACTTACATTTAAAAGGTTTCGTATTAGGTCCATTAACGGTTTGTGGCGAAAGTAATTACTTCAATATTTAATCCTTTAATTTCGACGGTAACTATCAAAGATAATAGATAAAACGTTTCCGCCTTTGTCTACATCAAAAGAGGCTAGAAAATAACAAAGGGAAATTATTCAATTTACTTCAATTTGACAACTTGGTAAGCTCCCTTCTTTAGCAACTGCTGATGATGTAGGAAAGAGAGGGAGGGGACGGATTGAGGCTATTACTTTTAAAATTATATTATTATTATCATTATTTTTTTGTTTATTATTTTTATTGAAATCATTATTTTTTTAACAAAAACTTTTCGAACATTTCGCGTGATTTAGTAACTTTTCCAAATAAAAAAAATCATGATAACCTACAGGTCAAGTTGGGCATGAAATATTTTCTCTTTAACTGATTGCTAAAAAAGGTTCCTTTCAAATTCTTTAAAATGCAAGAGCCTGTTATGGTGCCAAGTAGAAACATGCAATAACCCGTAGTTTTTTTTAAACGGATTGTCATAAAATGAGAAATAACCGGAAATTAGACCGGTTGAAGTGCATAAAGATCTTTTGGGTTTCCATTTTCCCGAAGCGTATGTTTCCTTTTTCACAAACAGAGATGTTAAAGGTCATAAGCTGGGTGTGTATCAGTCAGGGCGAGTTACCTGCTCCTCCTTGGTGCCCAGGGGTTTATTTGTGATGCCCAGCGAGGACATGAGAGTGGACAATCCGTCTGCAGCACCTGGTCCAGACAGTAGCTCGCCAAGATTACTGATCAGTTCTTCTCTGGAGCCCTCCTGCTCACATACAGAAAGTTTGGGTTCAAGGATAAAAATATGTGTGAGGAGTTGGAAAAAAACATATACATGTCGCTAATACATATTAAGAGTTAGAGTCCTTTAAAGGAGAATATTTTACTCTATCTCACATTTTAAGAACATCAACAAAACATGGCGTAATTTGAATGTGATTTAATATGTCGTCTTCAAAAAGTGTAAAAAAAGTAACCCTCATTGTTTGACCAAAGTTGATGAATTTTCCAGCTCTTCAGACTTACAATAAACAGATAGTTGAAGAGCAAAATGCTCTGCTTGTTTAATGTACTCTAACTCTTTTTGTTTCCTTTTTGTATGCGCGACAGATACAACAAACGCACGAGAGTGGTGAAGGCTTTCAACTAAACAAATCATGCCTAAGTTAAAAAAAAACCAGTCGCGTTTTCTGACGTCTATCAATGCAGAAAGTAAGTTGGAGTCTTTCTTAGACTATTGTAAGATCGTACTACGATTACGTAACTTTATGAGACGGTCATCGCAAGATAGAGAACGATAGTGCCTTTGGTTTAGTTGTGAACTTAAGCGACTTGAAAACTGTAAAATTCAAGAATTTATTCTTGTAGATTAGGAAATGCTTCTTCGTTTCTTTTATTTATATCAAGTTTTTAACTCTCTCGTCCAATTTTTCACGGAACAATTTTTTATTTATTTTATTACAAAAAAGTATTTTTAAAGTGCTTTTAGAGTTTTCGGAAAAGAAATCTATAGTTTTTTGAGTATTGCAGATATGCTAGATTGCAGTGCATTATATGCGTATCTTATTATTTGTTCTGTATTGTCATGTAAGTTATCCAAGTTTTTACTATCATTTATGTACTCTTAATATTTAATTTAAAAAACAATTTACATTGTTCACTTTAGTCCTGATCTACTATCAACTTTTCCTGTACCATCTTACCCCCCCCCCTTTCTGTCTCTGTCCCTGTCTTTCTCTCTCTCTCTCTCTCTGCCTCTCTCTCTCTCTATCTATCTTTCTCACTCTTACTTTCTCTCTCTTTCTTTTTCCATCTTACTCTTAATGCATGCTTTTCTAACTGTCTCTCTTTGATTCTGTATTTTTGTCATGGTTTATGTCTCTCTTTCGCATTTTCATTCTCTCAATCTACCCGTCACCTTTGCATCCAAGAGACCTGGCAGCAGTGCTGATATGACATCCTTCTTGGCGGCAAGTCCCAACTGTTTCATTGTCCACACCGCCTTCTTCCTGGCAATAGCGGACGGGCCGTTCAACTGTTTGGTAAGCTTGTCGCCAGCTCTGTTCATAAACTTCGGTGCGATACTGAGTTGCCTGTTGACGCGCAAAATAAGGAGAAGGGCTTTGAACAACCTTCCTTGTCTAATCGCAATGTTGAATTTTTTTCGGTAAATTATCACACAACATGCTAGGAAAAATATGAGAAACATTGCCAGACAATTTTTGTGGTTTATTTATTTAACTTAACACACTTGAAAACAAAATATGGAGGTTGTACATTAAAAAAGTTTTAACACAGGTTAAAACCTTCAACTTTTAAAGTCATTGTTCATTAAAGACTAGGTTTATAAGTTTGAGGGCAGAAGGGAGAAGGGGGGGGGGCGTACGAGAGAAAGGTGCGAAGGATAGGTGCAAAAATAACACAAAGTCGCAATAGAATTCACAATGTATAGAAATGGATTGTCTTGATCTGTCTTTTTAGCGAACTGCAGTATTGGTTTGACGGAAGCATTTTAAAATCCTTTCAAAAAAAAGCAAATAACTATACCTTCCGAGTATCTTAACAAAACTGGTAATGAAAAAATACATTTGTAATTTTTTCAGACCTGTACAATCCATGAAATATAAGTGATAAAACTGTATCTTATTGCAAATGCACATGTCATCGACGAAACCCATAGCTTACAAAAGCGTATTGACTAACAAAAAAAAAACCAGCCCATCATCTTTTTGGAACGGCAAGGATTATCGGACAGCACATTTTTTTTTCTGAAAGTTTAAGATTTGTTTACACATTTGATGCGTATCTTATTTGAAGCGAAAGAGCTATCGAATTAACCCATTATCTTACTTGACAAAAACCCCTATATAATTGAAACCGCAAAGACTATCAAATTCGCCCATATCTTACTAAAAGAGTAGCAATATTTCGATACAATACTTTCGTATCTTATTAAAAGTATAAAAACTATCGAGTAACCCCTTTCAGTCTCACTGGAAAATCTGGACAATGTAGTCGCAGACCGCGACAAACACTTTGGTGTCACTGGCCTCCAGAAGTTTAGTCAACTCGTCATTGACAAGGTCAAGGATGGGCGGAATTCCAGGGGTAAACCACTCTTCCTTGACGATCTTCTGCAGCAGGGTTAACTCCTCTTCCTTCGTCAGCTTCTTGAACTGCGGCGGCGCAGCGATTGGCTGGGACGTCGAAAAAAAAAAACAAAAGTCGTCACTCTTGCATATCATTCCGCTCGAATCAAAATTTTTTTTCAGCAATATCTTGTTATTTGCTAATTTTTTTTCTTCCAGTTTGGCTGTTAAATTCTTAGAATTTTTATCTAACAAGTTGTGGTGACGGCATCAAAAGAGGCAGATGTCAAAAGTTAAAAATATAATGAGAATAGTCTATCCAAATTTTGAAAAGAATATTGCTTTTTTTTACTATTTTAACAGGCATACAATTGAACATATTTTGGAAAGCTCTAAAAAGGTTTCAACAATTTTTCAATACTCAGAAGCTTAGATTGTATTCTATATTTAAACATATTATTCTTTTTAGACTAGATACAAGACATGTATGTGTATGTTCTATTCACTGATTAAAATAGTATGGTATTACTAACCAACGGAAGCTTAAAACTACGCATGATTTATACATGCGACACATTTTCTTTTCGTACATAATCTCTTATTTTACTGCCTAGCTGGTTAGCGGCCAGATTTACATGACGCTGTTGTTGTTATTGTTATCGTTGCTGTTCCAAGTGTTAGCATTGTTTATATTTCCCTGCTGTTAGAGTTTTTAAGGTTTCTTAATCCTGTTGTTGCAATCCCTAAGCTGGGGACGAGGGTTCAATAATTATTTACCTTTCTAGCAGCTTTTGCCGCGCCAGTTTTCCCAGCTGGGCCGTCAGTCTTCCTCTCTTTCTTGATGGAATCCTTCCTACCAGGCTTGGTACCAGAGGCCGTCTTGTCCCCTCCCTGGACACTGGTCAGTGTGCTAGCCTGGGAGAGCGTGGGGCTCGACCCTGTTGGATGACCGCTTGACTGACCAGGTTTCTTGGAAGAAAGAAAAGAAAAGTGGGTGGCTCTTTATTTTATGGACAAAAAAAGTTATGAAGTACTGCCACGAACTACGAAAAAAATTTGATTCTACAGATTTCTTTTACCTTTTTCAAAACAATAAACTTTAGAAAAGAATTATAAACAAAACCAGTAGAAAGCAACATAACAAACAGTGTTAATCCCATGAATACATGACATTGTTTTATTGTTAATGCTAATGATTTTTTATACTACGTATTTCTCGGTTTTGATTTTATTCATCGTTCCAATGTTTCCATCAGACAATGATAATGTAAGCAATGTTGATATGTAAGGTATTAAAACCTTTTTATACTTGGCTCTGATATAATTGAGCGAAGAGGTCCATGAGAAAAAAGACTTTGGGAAGACTTATAAGCCATTTTGAAAATGCTGAGTGAGTAAAAAGAAAGAAACCGCGGATGTTTTTTCTTTTTCTTTGTAATTCTATCTAAGCACTGGCAGTCACGCCCACAATGTGGTCATTTGTAAGGAAACGACATAATTATAATATCCTATTTAAAACTGGATATAATGCGTTTTCCCACGAAACGGTTCTTATATGTACTTGTAATTCTTATGCTTACCTGCCCACCCTCTGTGGTCTCAGTGGATCCGTCCTGTGGCGTTTTGGGAGCTTGTGATAGCCTAAAAGACTTGGTTTTACCCTCGTCAGGGGGTGGCTGAAGTTTGTTTATCAATGGTCCGGCTCTAGGCCCGCTGATACCAAAATTCAAACCGCTGCCTATGTCAATGTCGACTTTCTTCAAGGGTTTTGTCTGTGTTTTGTCTGTAAAATTTTTTACAAAGCAACGGTGTTTAAACCTCTAATATTATTTTTTAAACATTACAGGCTGTTTTAATCTATATACTCGGCTATAATACTTTTGATGCTAGGTTTTTGTCTATCTTGGTAAAGGCATCTCTTTTCTGATATATTTAAAGATTCAGAGATACTTCAATGAAAAAAAAAGAACTAAGGACCTTTGCGGATCATCCTTGATTTTATTATATTTATACAGCACTTATTACGTAACTCTAAATTGTTGTAAAACTTCGTTCTGAAACACGCTGACAAAACTTAAGTTTTTATACAAAATGTATCTACAAAGACCTTCTAGTTCACTGCTAAAGTTTCGTTCGTGTGTTTTACACATCAGAAAAATGTAACGTAAAACGTTAGCAAACTTCTCTTTATTTTTAACTCTCTCTATCTGTCCCTGTCTCTCTCTCTCTCTGCGTCTGTCTCTCTCTCTCTCTCTCTCTCTCTCTGCCTCTATTTTTCTCCCACTTGTCTCTGTGTCTCTGTCTCTCTATCTATTTCTCTCTCTATCTCTTTCACTCACATTCAAACTTTGTTGTCTTTCCCTCGTCTGGTGATGGCTTGACTGGAACAGGCGTGACGAAACTGATCTCTTTTGCAGGGGTCATGTCCTCTGACCTTGGGCGCGTCAAGGGTGAAAGGTCAGCAACTTCGTCCTTGTCGGTTTTCCACGAAAAATTTGGCACAGCCTAAAAACGGTCAGAAATAGAATAAACTTTAAAAGTTGCTTTTAGTATGAATTTCTTGCTTCCAATAACAGGTGTTTTTATTACTGTACTGCCCAAGGATGTTTGTTTTTAGATTTAAATTATATACTTAGTACTGTTAACTGCATTCCGACATTGTATTGCATTTGAGTTTTAAAAAAATGGATAAGTTGTCAACTATTATTTTTCTGGCTTGTCTATCATCTTTGATACGCATGGTATTAAGGCGTATGTCCTTAATATAACATATACATTTATGATATGTTTCTGCCCATCATATATGACACGCTAGGCAGTTTTAAATCCCCCCTATTATAATTGTTGCCAGGTGTTTCAACACTGATACCAGTTTAAAAAAAAATACGTCAAACTGCAAAGTTAAATTAGTCCTACGAAATCTAGTTTTTAAATTTCCATCAAAAACATCGGTAAACCCAAAAAACGTTTTCTTAGCAACAATTGAAGTAGAGCAAAAAGCGGTAGAAAAACCTCAGGTTCCGTGCCGTCTGGCAGCAAACACATAGCTGTGCCGATATAGAGAGATGCTTCTTTGATGCTTTGGTTGACCTTAACGCTTTGCAGAGTTGTCTGCCGCTTCATGTCCATAATGTTGTCTAGGTCGATGTCCTCATCGTTCGATAGAAATCCCTGAATATCAGGGGGAAATAGAGAGAAAGAGGAGGATGTGTTACTTTAGTCGCTGTGTTAAATTTAGTAATGAGAGTGGACATCGAGTAGCCACTTATCAATAAATTAATATGTTTAGAGTCCGCCACCGCCAAAGGCAGTCTTATGACTTTACATATTCACCACAGCAGGCTTATACACACTGAAGCAAATTCAACTCATATTTCAGAGCATTACAATACGGCAGCCTGTCAGGCGCTCAAATACTGACATTTCACAAATTTCAAGCACTGCATTTAGCCAGGTACCCATTTTACAGGTGGGTGGATGGGGAGCTAGGGTAAATTGCTTTCCCAAGGCAATTGCAACATGACATGGTCGGAAATCGAACCCGCGACCTCCAGATCTCAAGTCCGACGCGCTAACCACTTTGCCTTACTACCCCTATTTATACAGAGAAATAACAAAATAGAACTCTATAAAGAGATGTTGTAGCGGAAAAAGTATGAGGAAAAAGATGCATAAAGCTGACGAGAGGGTAGAAACAGAAACTGCATTAGAGAAACAGAAAAGGGCAGACTGAAAGTTATGAAAGAGAAGACTTTAAAATGTGTTGACAAGTTTAGAAAATTTAAAAAAAACTAAGTAGCAAATATTACCAGCAGATAAAGGCAGGAGAGAACAAAGTTGCTGCCTATTGCTGACTTATAAAAGGGTCAAGCAGTGCATGCATATATTTAAAAACGGAAAACTTTCAAGTGAGAACAGTTTTGTATCTTACCTATTTTGAACAAAGTCTTATTATGCCTGAATTTCATAAATATATTTTACAGAACACTTGCGAAATAATTTTTAAACACTCTTTTATGCATGGAATACGAATCTTCAAAAAGATATGTAATTGAGACCCATTTGTCAAAGCCATTTGGCTGCAAGGACCAACTGAAAATAAAAAAAATGGAAATTAAAAGAAATATTCAAAGCTATACTAAATGTACAGCATAAGGTATATGCATAATTATGTAGGTCAACTAATGATTTTGAACATCGGTGGTTCTGGCTTTCCACTATTTGAATGTTTAAGATCACTCCCACAAAACAATCTGTAACTTACTTACCGTAAGTATTATTTTCTAAGTGCATGCTTTGCGGAATTATAAACAGATGGCTTTCATCTTTGGCATATTGGTTAAGTCAAGTCCAAAAAATTAAAATCTCACCAAAGTCCAAGGGCTTAAGCTTCAAACGATTTAATACACGCAAACAGAAACTCGACATTAAATTTACCGTATTAATTTTTTTTCTATTCTTGTTGTCCTCATTATCGCATTGATTACTGTCTTCGTTATGTTTCTTTTTTGTTTTTATTTATAGTGCTCTTATTATTATGATTTTTATCTTTAGTACTATTATCAAAATTATAATTATCATTGTCATTTTTTATTACTCAATGAATACTTTAACAGTCTTTGAAACTTCATATTTAAGCCACAATAAAACATATTGATAATTCTACTACAACCATATTTAACAGAGTAGTCAACTTACATCGAAAGAAGAGGAAGATTTTTCCGTCTTAGGCTTCCAACCTGCAGGCATATGCTTGGGGTCAGCGTCGGGAACCTGAAGTGGGCAGTGGTCAGTCGGGGGGGGGGGATAATTAGAGGGTCATGGGGTTAATTATAGAACGAGCGATCAGCAGTTGCAAAGAAATGTAGGCATTAAGAGTGTTGAGGGTGTGATGCATATAAGGAAAAGTTATAAGTAATATAGCGAAGACAGGGTTTGTTAATAAACAATAAAACAATATATATTCAACAAAAACAAATATAAAGAGTTTAAATTACGTAAAATTGAATCACATCCTCCTGGATATAGTCAACTAAGCTTGAATAGAATAACTTAAAAGATTAGTTATCTATCCTTTGGTCTATCTTCTAAACTCTATTTAGGGCTTCTGGAATTCATTTGTTCAATAATTACTAGCCAATTTGTTTTAAGAGATAAACTCAAAATGTGACACAATCAAGCACAAAAATACAAGATTTACAACGTGCACTAAACGCCAGGCTGTATCTGTATTGTTTTTAATACTTTGTATCTCAGACGATTTGTATGCCTGATAGACTGTCTTGTTTCGGTGTATTTAAAATAAATATTTCTCTCTATCTGTCTACATCACTGCTTCTCTCTATATCTCTCTCTGTGTCTCTCTCTTCCTCTGTCTGTCTGTGTCTCTCTCTGTGTCTCGCTATTTCTTTATCTGTCAGTCTGTCTGTCTCTGTATTTCTCTCTCTCTATTTTTTTATCTTTAGATTGTCTGTAAAATGTCTGTCCATCATTCTTTTCGATTCATCGTAAAACAACCTGCCTGCCCGACAATTTTTTTCTGTCTTGAACTTAACTATACCTTTTCTGATTTACTATGCTGTCCGTCTGTCTGTC
>BMAT01008927.1:511136-514466 GCA_019649035.1 Elysia marginata
AATTGATGGCTAAAATGACCTATCCCCCCTCTTTCCAAACAAGTGAAACTATCCATAACAACAGCTAAGCCTATTCTTTTGAAGTGCAAAACTGAACGTCATCTGCTGTAAAGCTTTTGTAAAACATTATGAAATCCTTTTGAAATGCCTTGTTTCTGGTATGTTAAACAGAGTGTTGGAAGAGAAAGAAATTGGGAAGTTAGTTTGAGGAATGTAGAGACAAAGAGAGAGAGAGAGAGAGAGAGAGAGAGAGAGAGAGACTTTGATTGATTATACTTGTAGTAAATCGCTCTGTAACCAGTACAATGTGCCAACATGGACAATACAGAAATTGAATTGAATGGATCAATGTCGAACTTTAAAGGAGGCTTCTACGAATACATTTAAAAATCAAGGTGACTATTTGAAATCTTATCATGAGAGGATGGGACATGGGAAGAAATCATTGAGAGATTGACAAAGAGTGAGAGAGAGAGGGGGAGAGTGGAGAGAGGATGTTGAACGAACTAAACACATTAATGCTAATTAGGCAAAGGTTGACAACTAGCCTAAGAGACGTCAGTTAGCGTGAAAAAAGAAGAAATTTTTTATCGCCAATGCTATATATAACATGGGATGGAAACTGCCGTAACTAAAAAAACGCCTGCACTATTTTTTTTCCTTCCTTCGGTTTTAATTCGATCGAAAACTTAAACCCTTAATTAGAAATTGAGGTGCTTTGGGTTTTGAATTTAACAACTTGGTGAAAAATCGATTTCTGGTGTCGATTTTAAAATCAATACTCTAAACTGTTGGCTTGACAGAAATCGCTATAATCATCTATGTTAAGTTTTAACCACACATTTCCTCAAAATATTTATCCTGAACTTAAATGTTTCACATGCAATTTTTTAATTTTTTTTGTTTTCTTTGGGTTATAGATTCTATTAATGTTATGTTTATTCAAAGTAAAGATAAAGAGATTCCATGGGTTGATTGGCCATATCTATACAAAGGCCTTAATTATTGTATATCAAATATATTTTTTTTTATTTTTAGAATAATATGTTGGGAGCTCATTCAATTTTAAATTATTGACTAATAGAAACGCCAAGACACAATATAGTTTTTACTTAAAAAGTCATTGCAAAGAAAATAGTTATATCTTTCTTTCCCACTCCAGTTAATCAAAGTCTATGATAGAAAAAGTATATAAATCCTTAGGTCTTTCTATCTTCAACCAAAATCAACAAGAAAGACATTGTACCAACGGGAACTGACAGTAAATAAGAATACTACACAAGTCCTTTATCCGGCAAAACTACAAAAAAAACAGTCATTAAAATTCACTCGCTTGGTTGGATAGTTATCATTTTATAGACAATAGCGAGAAGGCACATGATAAAAAAGACATTGTGTAGCTCGTATATCACAGTCTTTTTAGTACTAACACGCGATCAATTTACGACAAAGAAATGCGCGATTTATACATAAATAAAAAAAATTCCTGATATTAGAAACCTCCTGTTTGGCGCAACTACTAGCTTGTATAAGACAGCACATAATTTTATAAGACAGAATGTTGTAGATGCTGTTGACACAAGAAAGTAAAATATTTTTTTCCGAAAAGCACAAAATCTATTTAACCAATTTACTCCTATATGCGACTACAGCTTCTCAAGAGTTTACGTTATGAGTTTATTTTAAGAGCGTTGCACGAACGAGCTTCAAATTGATTTCAGTTGGAGGGGACTAGATCTACATTGATTTTTTTCTCTCTTTGGCTGGTACCAAGGCTCGAACCTTAAGGCTGTGATAAACATGCTGAAAAAGCGGGCTAATTCAAGATTAGTTTTAGTTTAAAAGACTGTGGGCCTTAGTGGTATGGAGAAAATAGTTTCTTGTACAAACACTCAATAGTCGATCCCACTTTTTGGGCAAAGATGAGTTGAGAGCAAATGTTGAATAAATGAGAATTCAAGCAAAACGGAACAGCCTCTGAATTTAAATGCAAAAGTATTTTAATGTCATTTGGTTGCAAACGTTTAACTTTTCTTTGAAAACATTTTTCAACTTTCCTATAAGAATATTTATTCATCTACCTCTTGAATGCAATATGACTTTTTGTTTACATCACACCAGTTAATAATGTGAGAATATTTTTCATCCTCACCTTTCTTATTATATGAAAAAAGGTTTTTTACATCACACCATATCATAACATAGGCATTATATATAAACATGTCTTTTACGACACTTACCTCTGAGAACCTCAGGCGTGATCTCCAAGCCCCAGGACCAAACAGAAGGTTTGCGGAAATAGAGCAGAGAGTCTTCTCGAGCTAGTCTGAGCTCTTTGGTGGTGGGAGCTGAAGAGCAGAGTAAAAATATAACTGTTTTAAGATAAGATAAGAAATACTTTGTTGATCCATTATTGGAAATTTAGCATGTACATTGAGGCTGAAAAACCATTGGTGAATGAAATCTGATGTGCTTTCTTTTAATATTCATAGAAAGAAACATCAAAACCGTACGCACTTTTTTTAAGACACACAAGTTCCCCTCTCTCTCTCTGTCTCTCTCTCTCTCTCTCTCTCTCTTTGTATCTCTTTCTCTCTCGTTCTTTCTCTCTCCCCTCTCTCTCTCTCTCTCTTTCTCCTCCTCTCTCTCTTTCTCTCTCTCTTTCTTTCTCTCTCCCTTCTCTCTCTTTCTCCTCCTCTCTCTCTCTTTCTCTTTCTCTCTCTCTCTCTCTCTGTCTTTCTCTCTCTCTCTCGCAGACTAATAATTTGTAAAACCCCTTAGTGTTATCAACATATTGATTACTTAAACAGATAAGAGGCCCTTTGAAATTGATATGCTTGTCCCTGTTTATCAATGTTCATCTTTTCAACTACATTTATTCATCTTAATTGAAAACAGTTTCTTGATTGATATCTCCATGAATTTCTACCGTCTATCAACAACAAAAAATTCCTCCAGTTGTCCGTTCTACCTGTAGCGTTTTGTCTTTTACATACTTTGCTTTCCATGTCCAAGGCGAGAAAAAAATAGTTTTAATAAAGACTTTTCAAACAAAAATGGTGCTATTGAATCAACAAAGAGCAAATATTATCAACCACAAACTATGTCTTATGATTTCCACAAATTTTAACTTAAATGTATGATAAAGAAATATGAAAGCATTACGTTTTATAATTTTTTATGGGACTAGACAAAAGGATATAGTCAATACTGATTGGTTAGTTCATGTTTAAAAGTAAAAACAAAATATTTATTGAAATTGTTGAATTTTAATTTCTCATTTTTTAGAATATTACATTCATTGATGTATAGAATTCGTATTTTTAGAAA
>BMAT01008927.1:522500-532670 GCA_019649035.1 Elysia marginata
TTTAGAGCTAAAATATATACCTTCCTTTAAAAAAAATTGACTTGCTGATCTACACAGCTCTACTGCGACTCCTGTTCAATTTACAAAAGAAATAACACGATTAAAAAAGGATGGATTCCATTTTAACGATGAATGGTTTTAACGAAAGGTTATTTCTATTTTGATGTTTAATAGGCGTATTTATTGCAACTGTGAACTAGGTTCTTTTTTACTATTTCATGTCATACATATCAGTTTAATAGAGAAAAAAAATGTTAAAGACTGACAATGAGGTTATCGGAGTTTCAATTCAAGGATAGTTTCCACTTATTAACTATGCTTTAACCAACCATGTGGTCTTATACTAGGTAATTTAGAAAAGACTGAAATAATTTCAACAGTGTAAGCCTCTCAATATTTTTTTGTATATATAAAAACGGTTTATCCTTACCTCTACAATTGTTATTATTGGTGTAAAGAAAAAAGAAATACGTTACCTTAACAAAACCGTCGTTTCCACAGGTGACAAAAATATTGATCATCGGACACATGTCTAGCGCTGTCACCTGCAAAAGTTTGAAACTCAATAGTAAAACAACAATGTTTTTTAAGATGATTTTAAGAACATGGCAAACATGGAATATAGTTTCTGTAAAAAACAAAACAAAAATCCTCTGATTCGATTAGCGATTTCAATGTTGTGGTTCATACAGAGCTCCAAATTTTAATGTAAACAATGCTTATGATGACTAATAAGTTTAAATTTGTAAGTTTTCATTCATTTAAGAACGTTCATCCTCATCATATCTTGTCGCGCCAATGTGTGATCCAGGCCTGGGCAGCATCAGTGCAGTCCCTCAGGTCCTGGTCGGTGCAGTGAGGCCCTTCTGTACATTAAGCACGTTTATTTATATGGATGGCAGGTATTTGTATTCATAGGACTTACAGAACAAAATCTACGTGTTATCTACTTTAATGCTCAAAGATATTTTTCTTTCCGAAATGTATTATTAGTTTGGGTGTCGTTTAGAAAGCTGCACATGTGCTGTGAAATCATTATTTTTTTTTGCGAATTCTTTGTGGCCATATATCTTCATTTTGTAATCAAGCATTCTCGAAGTTCTCATGTTCTTAAGCTACAGTTCTGGAGTAAATACTCAGGTGTCTTTTAAGTTGGGTTAATTTGTATGTTTACATCCTTACCGTGTCAGAATGGTCAAACTGTGAGAAGTGGGTCAGTAGAACATACAGGCCCTGGAGTTGAGACCTGTTATCTTTCTTGTTAAGTCCCGCCAGGCGAAACATCTTCACAAGCCTGACACATAGAGAACAAGACCCTTTTCTTTAAGATTATGAATTAGCCAAGGAAGAATCAAAATACTTTTTGATAACTTTTTCCTCTTTACTACCTCATTAACATTCTAAACTTAAAAAAGTACACACTTTTTAGGCGTTAGTTTTATTTTACATAACACTTTGTTTTTACTTTTTCAAAAGAAAATTAACAGAAAGATGCAAATCAATTAAAGTGACGAACTAGACATTTCTATGATCGAAACAAAGAAAATAGCTGTAAAAATTTCATTTGGTTTAAAAAGAAGATATGTTTCTAATTGTAGAGGGGAAAAAAAGAATATTAGTAAACAAAAAAAAGAGCAAGAAGCAAAGTGATAGGGCTAAGGGCAAAAAAACTAGAATAAAAACTTAAAGTAAATAGTTTATCCGAGAGATACAAACGTTTACGCCGATATACTCCGATGTTTTGACCTTTTTTTCTTCGTTCAAGTCAAGCGAGTTCAGAACCGAAGCAAACTTACCCATATTCTCCAAAAGCAACACAAATGATGTTTTCAAACATGGCAACATGTGACGGCGAGCCCATACAGTCAATCTGAAGACATAAAAAGATAGCACAGTCTTATCAGACCTGAAGTAATTGTAAACCATAGAGATTTTTTTTTATCCCCTCTGAAATGTGCGATAAATGATTGTATATAAGCTTAATATCTTTTAACATTAAAACAATTCTTAGTCTGACCAACCCAAAACTTTAATTAAAATAGTTAAATATAACTCTACGAATCACCATAGCTAAAAAAATTCTCCCTGTCTCTGTCTTTGTCTCTTTCTCTGTCTCTCAGTCTGTCTAGCTGTCTCTGTCTCTCTGTCTGTCTGTCTCTATCTCTCTCTCCCTGTCTCTATCCCTCTCTCCCTCCCTCTGTTTCTCTTTAAATGTCTATTTATCTATCTATCTACCGCTCCCCCTCTCTCGCTTTTTCTCTTTGTCCCTCTCTCTTTGCTTCTATGGTTTTTTCTGTGTGCGTTTAAGTCTCTCTGTCTCTGTGTTTATCTATCATACTCTTTATCCCTGTACCCAGTTGCCTTTGGAATTTTATCTGCATTAGTGTAAAGCTGATCTTTCCTCTACCTACGATTAATAGAAAAGTCGTTTTAGTTGTTTTCAAAAATGTGGTTTATTTAACGAGCAGACCTACTGCCATCATTACCTTTTTTAAAAATTCTTAGCCCTTATAAACTATTTTACATTTTTGTTTTGTTTTTATGAAGCCATGCTTTTCACTGCTACTGATCTGTAATTCTATAAAGATTAGAATATTATTGTTGGGCAGATTATATTTTTCTAAAACAAAACAATGTCATCATTTTATTTGATAATTTTTTTACTATTCGACTGGTAATTTATTTTTGTTTATTGGCTTTTCATTTTCATCCATATTGTAAAACATTCACAGATGTGTTTCTGTTTCTTGAAATTTGTACACAATCTACCTCAATTCCTCTCCAGTTTCTACCGATATTTCACGCCATTTTCATTTTCACCCATAGTATTGAACTCTTTAGTCTTAATGAAGAAGTTTACATTTTGCACAAGCTCCAGAGCGAGTGTCCAGCCCCCTTGCCCTGGAATGAACTCGAGACCCCACAGCTTGACCAGGTTGTCGTTGCCTGCAGTGACCAGGTACCGGGAGGTCCGGCGAAGCCTGGAGCTGACCGGATCTACGTCACATGAGCTGGACATGGCCACGAAGCCCCCGGCGTGAGCTTGTGTGGGAGTTTCCATCAGCAGCGCTTTAGATTCCATCACGCAGATCTGGTTCATTATGATAAATAATATAATGGTAATTATAACAATAACAATAAACTAATAATAACATCATTATTACCATTACTACTGGAACTACTACCACTAATACTTCTACTACTGTTACTAATACTGGTACTGCTACTTCTACTACTACTAATACTAATGATAGATATAATTCTAATAATAATAACTATAATCATGATGATGGTGATAATAATGATAATAACAACAACAACAATAACTCTTACAATGAAATGATAATGGTTCATTGTTTCTGGTTAAAAGTGCAGGTATTCGATGACTTAAAACAAATTGAGAGAGCAAAAGAGAGAGAGAGGGGGAGAGAGAGAAAGATAAAACAGAACTCGGCGTTGAATAATGCTTAAACCATTTACTGCACATAGCAATTTTCACGAGTTTCGAACAGGTCATTGCCAATTAATGCACATTTTGGACACACATAGGAGCAGCAGTTCGACAGCGTTGAGTTTTGGCAAACCAACAAGATGTTTAGATCCTTAGCTGGGTAATAAATGCAGTACTAAGAGACTAAGGGCAGGAAGTCTTTAATCAACAAATCCCCATCACGGCAAGTGTTGGTTGGTTGGTTGTTTGAATTTTATCGTCTCTTTTTAACTACAAGGTTATATCAGAGACGGCGCTTGGGACAATTGAAAGCGTGCTTCCACACTGTGATGTACGGAGCGCTGCATGGTCACACCGGGCCGACCAGACTTAGCACTAAATCCATAATGCCAGACACCAGGCGGATCAGCTACTAATACCAATTTTAAAGTCTTTGGTTTGACTCCCGATCTCTGAGCGAGTGTCTTTACCGCTAGGCCACAGAGCAGCAGTTCAACAGCGTTGAGTTTTGGCAACTAGATGTTTAGATCCTTAGTTGGGTAATAAACGCAATACTAAGAGACTAAGAGCAGGAGGTCTCTAGAAAACAAACTCGAGTCATGGCAAGTGGTCCGGCCCCTAAACTTCTATGACTCTAAGAGGGCCGGACCACATCTTTCTACGTCATAACTCACAGATAGCTCTCTACTACCATCCCCCTTTCCTTGACCCTCCTAAGTTAGACATTTAAATGTGTGGGAAGACCATAAGAAAGCTAGACTTTGATCTAATTACCAGCAATGATCCTAATCTAAATCTACTTATTTGTGCGGAATATTCTGTATCAAAGGTGGTCTAAGAGCGTTTTTCTAAAGCTGCGTAATATTTTTTTTCGATAAAGCCACACAGACAAATGAGCAATTTGCAAACAGGGATGCGGAAGAGATTGCGTTTCCCAGATTGTAACGTATATTTAGGTCAAAACCATTCATCCGTAAATCTTTTGCTCACAGAGCTGAATAACCTCGGTGGAGACAATAACATCCGATATGATTTGTGAAATTTTGCGAACAAAGCTTCAAAGGAAAATCCCTAAATTTGCAAAGATGTTTTCGTTGGAGTCTTTTCACATTATAGCATCGCAGTCGATTACAGTGTTTCTCAGGATCAAAGTTTCAGGAAAATTGAATTGCCAAATCATAAAAAGAGAAGAAAAAGTATAATCTTATAGTTACGTAAATGATATTTAGTTGGTTTCGGTATCGATACTCACAGCTCCACTTGAAGTACCCATGAAAATAACAGTGTCCTCTACAGTCTCCCCGCCCGTCTCTGGAGATTCGATACTCTGAAAGAAATTGATGAATAGATTTAGACTAATTCCAGCAGTTTTAATAATGAGATTTTAACGAGTTGCATAAAAAGCGTTATACGAGATCTGACTTGTCAACCTGTCAAGCCAGTACTCACACCCCAGACCTCCATGTTGAATTGTGAGGTATTAACTACTGGACCACGACTCAATAACAAAAGCTTTAATTATATGGCAGCGTAAAAAGTTTCGTTAATACAGTGTGTAATTAACTAACATGTTTTAAGCGTTTTGAATGGGTTTCCGAACAGGCCAATTATAGTAACCAAATCAATTTCTAAACTCACAGAGGGTAGCTTTAGTGCATAGTTTTGGCAAAATCACAAGATCTTCAATTGTCTTTAGTCAGAAATTCATTTAAGGCCTGGATAAGGCTAGGGGGTATGTGTACTTAGCATTTTTCAAGTACTAAACACCAACCTGCCATGCCTGGGCTCAAAGCCCGGAGTCTTCGGCTTGAAAGTCAAGTATTTATTCCTTACTCTAGACGACAAAGCAACACAAAAACAGTTTGGAAGATCTTCGTCTATTATAAAGCATGAATGTGTTAGATGCCGCAGTTTTAACCTTAAAGAACTTGCTCTTTTGAACAAGACATTTTTCCAAGTTTACAGATGTAAAATAGTCCATTAAAATATCACTATTTTGTGAAAAAAGATAATTATGAAAACTCTTGTTGGTTTAAGATATATAGACTAAAAGACGAAAAACCTCACGTTTTAATCAATGGCAATTTCTTAAAATTCTCATTTCCGAGTTCCGACTCATTCATCCTGGACGTGAGGCATTTTAATTTGAAACTGTTTGGATGGAGCGCTTTAGTAAAAGACTAATATTGAATGTGGTGAATATCAAGAAGCAAAAAAAACAACGTTTAAACATATTGAGATCTTACCACGACCATGACTGCCAGACAGACGACCTTGAAGTCCGAGGCTGGTGGATGGAGCACCTCAAGGGCCCTGAACGGATGGGTCAGCGTAGTCAGGACGAGCACTGGGCGATGGGAATGGGATGCGGGGAGAAGCAGGTATTGACGCACAGTTATTTTTGGTTGTTTGAATTTTTAACGTACCAGTCAACTACGAGGTTATATCAGAAGCGGCGCTGGGGACAATTGAAAGCGTGCTGCCACACTGTGATGTAAGGAGCGCTTGCGTACACCACACCCAGTCACACTATTCTGACACCGAGCTGACTAGACTTAGCACTAATGCATAATGCCAGACACTAGGCGGATCAGCTGCTAATACCAATTTTAAGGGCCTTGGTTTACTCGGCCGGGGATCGAACCACGCAGCTCCCGATCTCTGAGCGAGTGTCTTACCACAGAGCCGGTTGACGCAAAGAGACATTTGATAAAAGCGCATAGTACGCTTTATAACAGGAAATTTAAAAAAAGAAGTCAAATGAAATATCTAGCTCTTCTATATCCAAAAATACTTTACGAACTAAAAAAATACTTTTTAGTACTGATGTGTCACATTCGGTTTTTTTTTAAGTTTAAACTCAAAACTAGTTTGGGAAATTTGAGTCCTATTGACTTAGTTTGCCCAACATAGTGACACACATTAAATGATGACTAAAATTGTTCTATTAACATCCATCGTAAACAATCTTACCATCTCCGGTTTTTAGAACAACGTACATGCGTCCATCTTTCGCATTGAAGGCCATTTCTTCCACTATCTAGAGCCAAAGTACACATAAAATGAAACTTTCATTGCGTGGCGGTAAGAAGTCTTTTTGAAAAATATGAAGTAACTAAAGCAGTTTAATAAAATGAACATAGAATATTGTTGAACCAATTAAAAGGACAATAAACATCACAATACAATTTTAGGGGTATGAGGCTCTTTGTTACTCTATATTGTCTTATTGTTCCTTTTGAATTGTCATATTGTTCACACTATATTGTGTCATCATTCCTACTATATTGTCTCATTTTTTCTAGTATATTGTTTTAGGTAGTAGAGCAAAAACAATTTTTTTAAGCGAAGAAGGCAGTGTAAAAAAAATAAAATAAGTGAAGCAACGTTAGTAAACCATGCGCCTTTTGTGCTTTTAGTGTTAAGGCAAATGACTTCTGATATACGTAAAATCCTGTTTTTGTATTTTGACATAAAATATAACCTTCATGAGCTTGCCTTTCAAAATACAACATATACGATCTTAAAATACGTATTAAACACTATTAAGAGCTCAGTCTTTCGGAATTTCTGTCTCATTTATCTCTCCTGTGTGAACAAACAATGCAGTTTCGACGAGGCAAGCAACACTAAATTGCAGTTAATGGTACCTGGTGTTTAGGGAGAGGCAGCATCGCTGAGATGAGAGCTCCGGTGACAGGGTTAAACAGCTGGAAACGACCATCCTGAGGAAGATACAGGCACGCAGGGCTTTTTTAACATACAAGCGTTTGTTTTATCTGACCACTACAAGAAGCATAGATATATTTATCTTTTTATGAAAACATAATAAACACAGGAATCGCAAGTTTACAACTCGCGCATATAAATCGTTATTCAAACAACAGGAACATTTTTTTAATTGAAAAACGATATTATTATATTATAAAGTCTGACGGTAAATTAACCTTATTTGAATAAATTTTTATTCCTGCCACCACATTCGTTAAAAAAAAAGATGCACACGATAGAGGAAATTTCACAAATACTACTCTGAAATTAGAGCAGAGGAAATAGAAACAATGGTAGGGTACAGTAATCAGTCAAGCTAGTTATAACGTTAAAACTCATGAGACAAAAAGTCATTTGGGCGTCAAATAGTCCATGAAACAACCTCAGTCTCGTTGACTAGCCGTGTATTTATTTATACCTCTAAGGGTAAAACCACACCTTTTTTGTTGGAAATTTTGGCATCTACTTCGGCAGCCTAGAGCTAACTAAAAATGAAAGTAGAACATGCCGAACCCTCCAAGATAACTACGTGTCCCGGATGACCGTCGGATCCGACTGATATGGTTCTACCCTTAGAGGTATAAATAAATACGCGGCTAGTTAACTAGACTGAGGTTTTCTCATCGACTGTTTGACATCACAGTGATCTTATAACCTGACGACAGGCAAAACTGCGATTTTTTAATCTCCTCTTTTTTTCTAATGCCTTTAGTTGAAGAGCGTTATAAGAAAGGTAAGTGGCGCTGCCGGGAACAACCGAAGTGCAGTATCTTCAATATAGTTTTCATTGTACAAACTGCATTTCTATTGTTCCGAGCACAGCAGAGGGTCTTCAAAAATACTTACTTCCGTTGAGACCATAATCTTGTTCGCTCCGTGTCCGTGTGATCTCAACCTTTTTAGGATCGCAACACCCGAGGAACACGAGGTGAAGGTCGAGTAAAACTGGTTACAAGGAACAAAAAAAAATTTTAAAGAGTTCACGCGCTACCAGTAATATGGGCATTCGATCATTTTTAAAGAAATAAACGAACTAATCCAAATAATAAATGACTCAAACATTCAGCAAGTAAATGAAAAAAATCAATTCATCAACCAATCAATAAAGGCTGTTATCATTTTATCTTTTATCCTGCCTATCAATTCATCCATCAACCCACTCATGCAATTATCACTTATACATTTTTTTCTTTTCCAGGTTTAGACTTTGACTCCACAAATTTCAGCCTCCAATTTTGTAATTTTCAAATATTACTTGATATTTATAAAACTAGTCCACACCTGTTTCAATGAGTAGGTCATAATAGCCTGCGCTGTTTGGGCCACCAGTGTGCCATTTCTCAACACACGCAAAGAACACACGGCATCTCCAACTCTTAGTTTCATAAACTGCGGAGAAGAACAAGTTTTATGTAACTTGTTTTGCTGAGAAGGCAGACATCAACTTAGCAACGTTGGAAATGTCATACACACAGTTGAAGACTCCACGGTACAAACGACAGTAGTCACTTGAAAATTCAGTGAAATTTTATCTTTTAGTGTTTAAATAATCAGCCAAGGTACACCCTTACTATGTCAAGTTTGTTTTCTCCAAAACTTTATAACTAAGATATATATTGGTTTGGTTTTACGATATGTCTAGATGCGTAATGTGATTTTGTGTGATAGATTTTGTGTACAAGGGTCATTTTGTGACTAATGCCTTTTTTCCGCTGGAGTCTTAATATGCAATACTGATGACCTCACGTTTCCATTGCGCTTATATCAAAACAAGGTACGAAGTGGTGTCAATTTTGTTCATTTGATAACTCACTGATTCTGAGTAGGACATGGTAAGGTGCAGTATTAAGAAGAAACACACTACCAAATGTTAACGGACGGAGATTTTTTCCTTCGTTTGTAAGTATTGGGTTTAGAAATTAGATTTTGCCACCATAATTGTTTAAAGTGATATCCTATCTTTATCATACTCGCGAAAGTTTGAAAAACTTCTGACGGGAAAATATTCTAAACAAAAGTGCTCTGGAGCGTGTTGTTTTTAGGACAGTAGTCCGTGATATTGAAAGACTAAATTGCCCAAAAAATTCAATAACTTGAGACTTGTAAACTGTAGTCAGAAAATCGATATATAATAACGTGTTGTCAGGATCTATGCTAAATAAAAGAGTAAAAGTTAATTCAGTTGTAATCAGAAGCTTAATTGCAGTGGTAAGAGCATTTATGACAATAGAACATAATAAGTTAAATACCTATAATCGACAAATCACATAATTTTAAGAGATTGTAAAAACCTGAATATCAGTGATATGTACATATATATATATACGACCAATGGATGAATCATTTACATCTATGACCAAGGGATGTAAACATTTAATGTCTACATTCACCAAAAGAGAAAAGGACTGTAAAAAGGAAGGTTGAATATTGATGATGAAAACCCGAATAACCCGAAATTTACTCTTTAGCAAAGTAAACGATATAGAGGTACCTTCTGAAATGTGTCCATGCGCCAGACATACACAGTACCATCTGAGGAGCTGGAGAACAGAATGGGGTCTTTTGGGAGAGCGCAGATCGCTGGAGGGGAAAAAAGTACGTTAACTGGAGTTTTATATAATGGAGGTCTGAATTAAAATAAATAAAGAGTGAGAATAAAAGACTCGTGGCATAGAGCCCAAGAGAGAGAGAGAGAGAGAAAGGTAAAATCGAAAGTGTACCATGGGTTCTAAATGAGATGAACAGAGAGCAAAGCAATGCACACAAAAACACAAGAGAGAGAGAGAGACCGACAGACAGACAGATATATGTCTCAAAAGATAAAAAAAAACTCACTCAAAAAATATAAATTGTTTAAAAAATGGAGAATATAGGGCGATTTTGAATACAGTAACATGTATCAAAACATCACACCGTTTTTGTTTTTTTTTTGTTTTGTTTTTTTTTTT
>BMAT01008927.1:541355-558417 GCA_019649035.1 Elysia marginata
TCTGTTGAGTAACCCACGAAAGTCTGGCAAAGGGAGGGCAAGAGAAAAACGTGTTTCGGTTGTTACATGAATGATCTTAGGGTAATCTCCCTTTGACTGGAATTTGAAACTTACATTTCCTCATGGTACTGTCAAAATCCCTTAAATTAGGCTTCTGCAAATTTTGCATGAACTCCTTATTTTTAGATACAACATCATAATATGGTTCCAAATCCTTTTAACAAAATTTAATTTGTACCAACTTTGTTTTTGTATTCGATAATATCTATCTTAAGGACCAATAAAAACACAGACCTATGCAATTACTTTTATTCGGTTTTCTTTATAGGGCCAAAATCGAATAAGTAATACATATAAGCAATATCCTGACCAGTTGGTATAAACTTCCCCAAATTCATTGCAGAAGTTTTGATTCGCGGAAACAGACTAATAACACGTTAATTAAATTAAAAGGAATGGTTAATTTATGCTAGTTGATAATCTTGCAAGATAACAGAAAACAAAAGTATCACGGCACCCAGCAATAAAACACATTATTTTTTGTGGCTGGAAAAAATGTTTACTTATAGGTTACCTATTCACCATGTTTTGTTCTTTTTACAAATAATCTTTATAAACAAAAAAGAGAGAAAATCCCCAAACTCAAACTGCCTTTAGTGGGTAAGATCATTAACATGGCTACTTGCTGGTTGGTTGGTTGTTTGAATTTCAACGTCTCTTTTCGACTACAAGATTATATCAGAGACGGCGCTTGGGACAATTGAAAGCGTGCTGCCACACTGTAATGTAAGGAGCGCTTACATACCCCACACCCAGTCTCATTATCCTGACACCGGGCCGACCAGACTTAACACTAAATCCATAATGCTCAGACACTAGGCGGATCAACTGCTAATACTCGGGGATCGAACCCGCACCTCCCGATCTCTGAGCGAGTGACTTTACCGCTAGGCCATAGAGCCTGTGTGGCTGCTTGCCCTTAGCCCTTTGTTAGAAAAACTGTAGATGAAATGTATTTGTTCCTTTTTTAATTATTACCTTTCTCTTGTGTAAAGATAGGGATGAGATTATGGAGGACTGGATATTCAACACTTACCCGACACTTTGGTATAAACACCATGCACGTAATCTCTCCTGGGGCCTTCAACCTGAGAAAAAAGTTAGCATTATACCAACTTCAACAAACCTCAGTGGCTAGCTTGTGTCCAGTTTAAGCTGAAATTAATTAGTAGTTTGCCTGCAGATACACCTGTTTTATGTGCTTTGTGATTTTATAGCATTGACTTTTTTTTTTCTTTTTACATATTTTTAATAACAACCAAGTTTAAACAAACAATCATCGCTCAAAAAAGTTTATACATAATAGTCCTAACTCGTAATAGTCTGTAAGACAGTGGCAAACTCATATCTGGAATCAAAGTTCACAAAAAGATGTATTTTATAGGTATAAATGTTAAATAGTAAAGTATATTTTCTCTATTATTTCTTCTTTTTCTTTATCCCCTCCCCAATCAATTGCCCCCCCCCCCCCTTCCCCATTTTTGTTACTTTTCGGTCAAGAGTTAGAAGCACGTAAATCAAAGAAATTTTTTAAAAACGTACTTAATTAGCCTATCTTACTTCTGCATGGGCTCTATCTCTGTCAGTAAACTGTTCTTATTGTTGAGAGTCCACACATAGAGTTGTCTGTTCTTGGATGCTCCGGTGAACACGTCACCTGTAGAGGCCCGGAAGTGAACCATGCAGGACATCGGTGCGCCGGAGTGTAGGGTTTGGAGCAGCTAAGGAGAAAAACACATTCAGGAATGTTCAAGACAGAAACTACTGACTGTAAGACATATAGAAATAGTTGCAATATCTTTAGGAGTGTTTGCAAGATATTTAATTGAGAATGATTATAAAAGATTGAGGATTGATTCTGAAACAGTTTGGAAGGAGATAGAAGATATTCAGGCGTAGTTGCATGAGAATTAGGAGTGTTTGCAAGAACATTAGAGACCTTTAGCACACGCACCGTGTCTCAGTACGCGTACGTGAAAATCGGGAAAGCAGATTGAGAAACTATAAAAATAATGAAACCAGTTTCTAAAAATAGAACCTCTGTGAATCTATTTTTAGAAACTGGTTTCATTATTTTTATAGTTTCTTAATCTGCTTTCCCGATTTTCACGTACGCTTAGTGAGACACGATGCGTGTGCTAAAGGTCTCTTTTATTATTATTTAGACGTAGCCGCGTGACAAAATTTTAATTCTAGGCGATGTCTACCAAATCGTTCGGTGTTAGATAAAGACGACGAAAGCGGATAAACAAAAACTTTCGACGCCCCTAAGCATCGTCAACTTAATTTTTTTTACATGGATAGTTAAAATCCAATGCTCTATCTTAAATGTTTATGCAATATGTTAATGATTAGGTCTTTTCTAGAGCAAGCAAATTGCATAAGTAAGCTGTTTCTGAATTTTCAGCATCATTAATAAGACTTTTATGCCTAAAGCTTTAGGGATAAAAAAAAAAGAAAACAAAATAGACATCAGTAAAGACAGTTTTTTATTGCCAGCTTTTTAATAGTGGGGGATAAATAAAAAAAAGTCACAAATACGCTTAGTATAATGATAATAATGTATGTTTCGAAAATGTGTGAGAAAAAACATGGCTCTTCACGCATAGTTCAAAAGTTAGAAATAATTATAAAACAAAATAAAAGCCCTTTAAGAGATATTATGAAAATTAAATCTTTGGCTTTATAATTTACAAGGATGCTTGATTTTTAGGCCATTTGAAAATGTCTTACATCCAGTCAAAATACGTCTCAAGTCGGAATTGAAAAGTAGTAGGTAAATGGTATCACAGAAAAGCTTTTTTTCTGTACTTCCCAATACAACGTACAGAAAAACTTTATCATGCTTCTGTGTGAAGTTATAGCTATTTGAAGCCTTCAGGTTTATGACTTTAGAAACTGCGCTTAAAGTGTAGACAACTATAAACGTGTAAAATCCTAAGTATTTACCATTCCAATTAAAAGTAAATACCTACAACATAAAATTTCGATATGAAAAAAGCGTGAAAACTGTGCAGATATAGTCTTAGCGTTAATATTAAAAATGAAAAACGCCTTCAGAACACTGATTAAAATTTAAAAGCCTAAACCTGAAAAGCAGGCCTTGCGATTTAAGACTAACTTGGATAGAATGCGAAACGAATAGTTTCGTATTTATGAGCATTTTAGGACTAAATTACGATGGTTGGCTCGCATAGTTATGATTTTGCTGGTTTGTTTAAAATAAAAATAAATAAAAATAACAGACGCATAAAAAATATTGCGATCGCGCAATCGCGAAAGTAGATTTTACTAAACCGGGCAATCGATAAATAATTTTTTTTAGGGGTTTAATAGAAAACTATTCGTGCCAATAGTATTTTATTCGGACTAGAAGTTTGAAAAGGCTGTGAGCAGACACTCTGTTAATTTTTTTTGTTCTGTGTTGAACAATCCAATAAAATATATAAATACCCCCGTTATAAATGTGCAAACCATTTATTTAAATTGTTACACAAAACGCATAAAGTAAACGAAAGAGTGGAAGCTCAAACTTTTGTTCTGATTTTTGTCTAAGTTTGATTTTATTAATACAGATAGTTTTATATTAACCGGCTACAAATCATTTCTCGATGGCCGAAGTTTTATGTTAAACTTTCCTTATTAAGGCTGTGCACATTGTGAAAATACTACTTTTGGTCGGAAAATACAGTTTAACCTTTTCTTATAGAGATCTATTTGGCTCTACGTGACTTAGGGTCACATTAATGAAATGCTCAAAACTTTAATTGTCCAGGAGTGTTCGCCATTTTAATAACTAAACATAATATTTTTGTAATAATCACAAAATCAATTGTTTACACTAGATTTATGATCACAGATGGGCAAAGTCAAAAACCATTAATTCTTTATTTTGCATTTAGACTGAGTACAATATAACGTAAGTTATCAGAACTTAAAAAAAAATAAAATGGATTTAATAAGTTATTTGTAGCAACGTCTAGTAATGTCACAAATATGCTCTAAATGAAATCTTAACTTGCTAATGCCGCTATACTAAGCTAGGATAACAAATGGCCTCCACATTTTCAAACATTTCTTCAATAAAGTTGGCTTTTGTTTAATTGACTGCGTTGTGGGCGTACCAGGTAGATCGAATTCCAAAAACTGCACGGCTATATATAGGCTGTGGGTGTACTAGGTGCGTTTTTTTTATAAAACTATTTGTTTCGTTGCTCCGATACTAAACGTTCGAACTTTTCATGAATTAGAGTAATCTCAGAGCATGCTAGAAGAATTCAGGCTTAGCTTTGTGTCTGTCAGCTTAAAATTTACCACCCGATAGCAGTGTGTGCGTGAGTGTGTGTGTGTGTATTGTTGGTCGCGTTTTAGCAAATGGTGTGGAAAAAGATATAGCAGCGAAGGGGTTAAAACATTGTTGCTTAAATGAGATAAAAATATCCTTTAGCGTAACCTGTCTTCACACAAAGGATCTTTAACCATATAATCTCTCTATCTTAGAGTGAGTTTGAAAAAAAAATGTTGAAAATGCCACTTCCAACTTTATAAGGTACAAAGGGTAAATTTAGGGTGAAAGTCAATCTCGCCGAAAATTGCTTGACTTCGCTTAAATGAAAGAAAACAAATTCTTTTTAGCTTCTCTCTAGTAGTATATTAGTTTGATTTTTTAGTTGTAAGATTAATTCTATTCATCACCCAATACCTTATAAAGTTCAGTAGTTAAGTTATTGATCATTAATTGCTATAATACCTGAAAAAGAACAAAGAGGAATTGGACATTATCTAAAAAGACAACATAACTAGAGTCGCACTAAGATTGGACTCACAGGGATGAATGAAATGGAGAAAAGCCTAAAGTAAGGTTGTGAACGAAATAACGTTAGAGAAGAAAGCAAAAAAGAAAGCGAAGTCAGGATCACAGCTAGAGAGTTATGCACGTGACAGGAGGTGGTAAAAGAAGATGGCGTTCTGTGCTCTCAATATACGGATAAGGCATGAAAGAGAAAGAAAGAAAGAGATAGAAAGAGAGAGAGTGAGATAGATAGAGAGTAAGAGAGTGAGATAGAAAGAAAGAGAGTGAGATAGAGAGGGAAAGAGAATGAGATAGAGAGAGATAAAAAGAGAGAGAGAGAAAGAGAGAGAGAGAGAGAAAGAGAGAGAGGGAGAATCCTATTTGAGGAGAGTGGCTGAGCGTTATCCCTCACTCAGATTTGCCTGAGTTTTCAGCGCCTTTATGATCTTTTCCTGGGTGACTTGCCACAGAAAGAGAGAGACAAAGACAGACAGGCAAACAGATAGAAGGGGGAGAGAATCCTACCTGAGGAGAGTGGCTGAGCGTTATTTCATCACTGAGGTTGGCTGGAGTCTTCAGCGCCTTCATGATCTCTTCCTGGGTGATTTGCCACAGACAAACAGAGACAGACAGACAGAGAGACAGGTGAACAGATAGAAGGGGGAGAGAATCCTACCTGAGGAGAGTGGCTGAGCGTTATTTCATCACTGAGGTTGGCTGGAGTCTTCAGCGCCTTCATGATCTCTTCCTGGGTGACCGGCCATGACTTGAGTTTGAAATTGGCCTCAGCGTCCGGAGAATAGACTCTCTTAGCGGAAGTTTCCCGAGACATGATACACAGGCACTTGATCTTATTATCTCCAAACGATTATACTCCTTGGCTGTGGAACAGTAGGCTAGGCCTAGCTATCGCCACAGAAAACCGTTTGAAGTCTTCTCCGACACTCGATGGCAATATAAGAAAAGTTTGTTGCGGATGTTTCAATGCTGCTGACGTTGAATGTTTATGTTTTGGCTCCATTATGGAATAGTTATATCCATTTGGCTGGTAATGTGTTTTAAATCAATTCTTGCTTTCTGCATTTTTATATATATTTCATTGAATTTAGTCGAGATGAAATGGTAAAGTATTAGTGCTTAATGCCATTATGGTAGAACTATATCAGCGTCGGGCCCTATGGTTAGGTCGTTTTTTTCGTTGTTTTTTTGTGGTTTTGGCCTGCACTACATCAACGCCTATACTTTTATCAGTAGTTAGGCCTAGGCCGTCGGTAGTGCAGAACCAAACGACATCCATGAGTAAATTTTATGGTCTGACCGTTATTTCCGACCCCTGGTTGGTACAACTCTTAAAAGAGCCTAAAGAGCGTTTTTATACAGCGCTTATCCACTAATGTGCTGTAAGTGCTTTACATGGGTTTCCCTACAGGCCATTTCCAACCAAAGTAGCTTCTGAACTCACAGAGGAGCAGCTAGCTAAGCGCATCATTCTAGCATTCTGGCAAGATCTTCCACTGCCTATAGTCGGGTACTCGTTTAACGTATGAGTGAGGCGAAGAAATGTGTGTAAATAGCCTTATTTGGGGACTAAACGTCGACCTGCCGAAAGCAGGACTCGAACCCTGGACCTCTCGATCCGAAAGCCGAGCGTCTACCACTACACCACGACGCCACACATGATCTTAAACAATGTTATTTATTTATTTTTTTGTTTTAGAACTGAAAACGTAGTGCAGTGTCCGCTCTTCGCGTGAATCCTAAATTATTAGTTTTGGGCAGGAGACTGACGTTTACCAAGTAGTCTTTCTAAGGTGCACTAGTAACCGTTCCCTTCCTATTTACCTAAGATGTTCGCGACTTACAAAGGTTAAGCACATTTTTTAATAATTATGGTTTCACATTTTCAAAGCATTTGAACCGGCCTTTCAAAAGTTTACCGATCTCGGTAAAAAAAAAAGAAATCTTTTAGAATTCAGTTAGACTGAAATTAAATTTAAGAAAAAAAATTTACTGAAATTTCGTTATTTCTTTTGGTAGTTTTTTTTTAAATAATCGTTTATAACAAATAATTTTAAAGTATTTAATCTGCAGAAAAAATCCTGTAAATTTGGGGTTAATTGAATAAAAGTTAGGATCATACAGTATGCATATGCTACTACTTTTTAAAGACATTTTAAATATTTTTTAGAAGGAAGAGGTTAACTTATAACGACTTATAACCCGTAAAAGAATAATCCTGTTTTTTCTACTTCCTCAAGAGGGTTTAATAAAAGAAGAACGGTATTTATATGATCATTGTATAAAAAGAAAGATATTAATGACAAAGCTTTCTAGTTTAATCTAGAATAGGGAATGAGATTCCAACAAGAGTAGCGGAACTTTCCTGGTGTCTCTCCACTATCTTATGAATACAAATATTACAATCTTTTAAAATTTATGCCACAGATTTATTTTGAAGATATTTATATCAAGCACTATAGTTTTTAAGTTCTAGGTGTCAAATCGTTTACAAAAGTAAGAAACTTACCCCACAATCTAGGTCTAGATTACAATAACCACTATAGTATTTTGGAGTGTTGTCTTCTGGAAAAGGGACGTTACTCTTGTTTTACTTTTGATCTCATTCCCTATGAAACGCATAACCGTTCGTTTATTTTCTTCCGACTTAAGCTAGCCGCTGAACAAATCAAATAGAAATAACCGTGAGACTAGATAGTCCACTCTGGATAGTAGCGTTAAGAATTTCGTGAAGATTACCAGTTTTATCAATGAATAAAAAACAATTTTCGATTACAGTTTTAAAATTAATTTTAAAGTTACCAAAAATGCTTTTCAAACGTTCATCAAAACTATTTAAAAACTTTAAACTGTAATTTACACCAAATTCGAGAAGTACGAGTTTCCAAACGATACTTGTATTTTTCAGATCAAAGGGATTGATTGATTGAATGATTGAAATTTTGACAAGCCCAGTCCATCATTAACGAAGATCTCAGGGCTTACGATCTCTTCAGCTGTAGTTTATTTCGATACTTTAATCTTGCCAGCCTATCTCATACATTAAAATCAAGTTTTAAAAATCTTAGATACTATTTACAAGAGAAAACCAGTATGAACTTCTCTTTTTTTTCTCTTGTCTTCTTAAAAAATACACATTACAGTACGACATGTGTAGGCATTATTTCAACTTTAGGATGAAAAAGCGCTATATTCGTGTTTATGTAGATATCAAGAATCGTGTGCGTGGAAGGCACAACTCTTATCTCGATGATGTTAGATTAGGTTGTTTGAATTTTAACGTCTCTTTTCAACTACAATGTTATATCAGAGACGGTGGCTTGGGCCAATTGAAAGCGTGCTGCCACACTGTGATGTAAGCAGCGCTTGCATACACCACACCCAGTCACATTATCCTGACACCGGGCCGACTAGTCTTTGCTCTAAATCTATAATGCCAGACACTAGGCGGATCAGCTGCTAATACCAATTTTAAAGTCTTTGAATTGACTCGGCCGGGGATCGAACCATGCACCTCCCGATCACTGGGCAAGTGTCTTACCGCTAGGCCACAGAGCCGGTCTTATCTCGATAAAATGCAGTTACCAGGTTTTCGACAACTATTCATCAAAAATTTATATTATGCCATTATGTTATACGCTATATCCAAAGTCACTTGCACTAAAGACAACACAGCCTTCAGTTTTAAGAAACAATAGGTGCTTCTAACAATATGTTAAACTTCCAATCACTTTCCTCTACAGCTATCCCAAAAACGAAGTTTAAATTATCAAAAAACAATAATTAAGGTGGCTGAATTAAAAGGATGAAATGTAAGCAAACATATTCTAACGCCGATTGTACAAATTCAGAAAAACTCCACGAGTAAGGATCAAAAACACAAAATTAAAGCTATACTGTTGCCAATTATTTCGAATAAAGGCGTTTATAGCGCAGTGTTTTTAATCCATTTAACAACAGTTTTAGGTTACATCCACTTGAAAAGTTCCAACAAAATAAGATGAAAAATTGTTTAAACATTACGTGTTCATACAACTCTCAGAGCCTCTTTAGATCAATACAAACTTATGTGTATTGACACTTGAAAATTATACAACTAGACAAGTGCGCTGCTTATAGACCTTTCTCCATGTGTGATTTCCTGTTTGTCCCAAATTGTTAATCCAATTAGGATTAATCCGTAGCCTGAAACAAGGGTAGTGCAGATGTCAATATCCATATGGCAATATCAGGGCTTATTTTCTCTCTCTCTCTCTCTCTCTCTCTCTCTCTCTCTCTCTGTCTCTCCCTCTCTCTCTCTGTCTCTATCTATCTCTCTCTTTCTCCCTCTCTCTCTCTGTCTCTATCTATCTATCTATCTCTCTCTTTCTCTCTCTTGCTCTTGCTGTTTCTGTCTATTTATCTATCTCCTTCTGCTTGTACACAGGTATGAATTTAGTTATTTATAATAAAAAGCTGTATTTTTAGACTTTTGAAAAAAAAAGAAAAAATATTCCGTTATTTTTTTTCAAGCAACCATGTTTACCTGTTTCTCTCTCTCCTTGACATTTGTCTTTTTGTGGTTTGTGTGCTTGTTTTGTTCTATCCTTTACTTTTAAATTAACATTGTCACATTTATCGCTATTTATCTCTGTAGTTTTTTTTATTTTTCTCAGAGTTTTTCTTTTTTTTTCTTCTTTCTTATTCGTTTTGTCTTTCTATCCTCTAAATCCTTCGATCAAACCGGCCACCGGTCCAAGGGTTAATCAGAACAAGTGACCTGTTCATGGCGTCAACTGCTCACTTAGCCTAAAGGATCAACTGGTCATTTAGTGTAGAGGCTTCATAGAAAATCCATTGGCGGGTTGAATGGGCCTTGCTTTGCTTACAGGCATAGTTCCCTTGGGTCATTTTATAAACAGAAAGTCATGCAACTGCTAAGAAACTGCTTCAGAATCTACTTGTGACGTCACTCATAAAGGTCAACACACTTGATTCCATTTATTTTTCAGCAGACAAGTTGACCTTGATGTAAATGTGTTTTTTTTTTCCCTGGGTGTCTACTTTTAATATATACCAGCGAAATGCTATTGCAGGGTTACTGCCCTCAAGCTGTTGTGAGTGACTCGGCAGTCACAGAGCGCTGTAGAATCTCGTCCTTAATCTCTGGGAACTTACACATCGATCGATTCTGTTTAAATCTAGAGCTCTCGCTATAGTAAAGCCTTAGGCAAAAATTTTTCGAAGGTTACTGGTAACACATGAGCAATTTTTTTTCTAAATCACACCAAAAAATGGCTTTGCATCTAGAATTGACCAGAATTTTACAATTATTGAAATTAAAAAAAAAAAAAAAACTATTGAAATCTTGTAAAGAAAGGAAAGTTTGAGAAATGAAATGAGACAGACAAAAAGAAAAAGATTTTTAGAGGAAGAAAGTAAAAAAAGTGAAGACACCCCGACAAATAAAGACAGAACACAAGAGAAAGAAAGAGAGAGGCAGAAAAAGACAGAGACAGAGAGGGGGGTTTGGTGGAATAGGTTTCACATTGTGATAAAAAGTCAAAAAGATAAGTATATTCACGAAAAAAACGTATTGGCTTAACTGACTTTTGCAGTATAAAAATACTTAATGTGGTGACATAGGTCAATACTATACCAATTCAAGGAATTTTCCTTATAACCAACAGTGCCTGTTCGGTGGTTGACGTTTTATTTGCAACGGAGTACCCGCTAATCTTTAATCTTCAGTGACGGATTAACCTTTCGGATTATCCTCGACACGCCTCCCAGTCGCGGTTTCCGGCTGTAGTTAGGGGAGGTCACTCTTATACCGTAGATAGAAAGAGTGCTTTCACAGAGGTTATCTTCCTTGGAATCTAGTTTCAAGGACTGGTCGAGCAAACCATCAATTAATACTGCTGGTACGATGGTACCGACACATGAGCAACGTAAATTTTCCGACTTGTGGGAAATATAACCGGTATATCAGCAACCTTTAAGAACGACTTCATAAACGTGACAAACATATGTAGAATATCAGCAAAGTTCGAATGGATTTTGTAAACACACAAACCTTTTTAGCATAACAGCAAAGTTAAATAGCGGCCTGTTAAGCACACAAAGCCTTTTATTATCAGCGGCGTTAAAAAGTTACTTTTTAAAGATGAAAACCCTTGAGGTATCACAAAGACGTTAAATGCATACCCTTACGGTCTATTAGCGACGTTAAATAGCAACTTTTTAAACATGAAAACCCTTACGGTATAGCAAAGACGTTAAATAGCGACTTTTAAAACATGCATACTCTTACGGTATAACAAAGACATTAAAAAGCGACTTTTTAAGCATGAAAACCGTTAGGGTATAACAAAGACGTTATATAGCGACTTTTAAAACATACAAACCCTGGCAATATAGCATTAGTGTTAAATGGCGCCTTTTTAAAAAAAATAAAAACCGTAAAATCTTATCAGCAACAACAAAAAGTAGCGGCTTGTTGAACACGTAAATTTTTATTCGGCAAAGTTAAATAATGGCTTGTTAAACATACACATGTTTTCAGTACACCATCAAAGTTTTTTTTTTCCCTGTGCTTTCTATAGGGAATGAGATTTGAGGTAAAACAAGAGTAACGTCCGTTTTCCAGAAGACAACTCTCCAAATTACTATAGTGGTTATTGTAATCTAGACCTAGATTGTAGGGTAGGTTTCTTACTTTTGTGAACGATTTGACATCTAGAACTTAAAAAACTATAGGGCTAAATAAAAAAAAGTGATCTTCAAAATAAATCTGTGGCATAAATTTTAAAAGATTGTTATATTTGTATTAATAAGATAGTGGAGAGACACCAGAAAAATTCCGCTACTCTTGTTGAAATCTCATTCCCTATTCTTTTTGTGATCCAAAAATGCTGAGATAATTTTTGGGGGGCAGCCCAAACAGTCATGCTGCACTCTACGATACATTGACACATAAAGAATAACTACTTCGTATACCATTATGTGGTTAAACATCTTTTGCTTTTAATGTACGTTTCTACGGGTAGGCATGCTGTGAGTAAAATTACTAGAACATTACTAAACCCTCCGCTCTAGAGAGTCGCGAAGGAGCACTTCCCCATTCTCAGTCCATAATTATGGGACTGCCTTATGTCACCACGGGACCAAACATTTTAAGGTCAGGATACCATCAAAGTTAAAAAGCGACTCGTTATGCATACAGCAGATTTTAATATCCACTTGTTACACATAAAAAAACATATATTATAATCAGCAAAATTAAAAAGGTACAATTAAGCATACAAACACTTACAGCACATCAGCAAAGGTAAAAAGTGACTTTATAAACATGCGAAGCCTTACAATATACAGTAGTGTTCAACATAGATTTTTAGAGCATACAAAACCTTACAGCGTACAGTAATGTTAAAATTCGATTTTTAGAACATAAAAAGCCTTACAGCATATCAGTAATGTTAAACATCGATTTATAGAACATGAACCTTACAGCCTACAGTAATGTTAAAATTCGATTTTTAGAACATAAAAAGCCTTACAGCATATCAGTAATGTTAAAATTCGATTTTTAGAACATGCAAAACCTTACAGCAAAGCAGCAAACTTAAATAGTGACTTGTATAAAATAGAACAGGTTGTCCAGCAACATCCTATTGGTATATTTATGAAATTGGTCATCGGAACTGTAATATGGAGCATACAAAATTGCGAATGTGATCGAACAAAAGCCATTTGACGCGGACTGAAATAGTCCAAGGAGTGTGTATCCCCCACTCAAGCCCAGACAAGGTTTGGTTGTTTGAATTTTAACGTCCCAGTCAACTTCGAGGTTATATCAGAGACGGCGTCAGGGACAATTCAAAGCGTGCTACCACACTGTGATGTAGGGAGCGCTTGCATACACCACATCCTGACACCGAGCCGACTAGACCTAACACTAAATGTATAATGCCAGACACTAGGCGGATCAGCTGCTAATACCAATTTTAAAGTCCTTGGTTTGACACGGCCTCTGAGCGAGTGTATTACCGCTAGACCACAGAGCCGGTCTAGCCCACACAAGCCAATTAAAATTTGTTATTTTTAAAAGTAAAAGCCTGATTTTCTGGAATCAAAAAAATCAGCGTGTGTATAAAAAGACGAATATCTTAGAGCCGTAATTGATACAAGCCCAAATTGCAGCAACATCCGTGTATCTCTTCATTTCTTCTTTTTTTTAAACAGTGCGATGTGTGTAGAGGGACCAAGGCGTCGAAAGTAAACAAAAGTCTCACCCAGTTCAATCTATTGCACCTTGCCAAACCTTCCAAATGTAAATTTAAAAGTAAAGGTAATTTACATTGGCCTGTTGCATGATTGTACTTAATGAGTTTTAAAAAATAAAAAAGGGCGAGCTAAGGTACCAAAGGCCGGCCCTTGGCCTTCCAGTTTAAAACAATGTGATAACACATTTTTTTTTACGTTCAACGGTTTAGCATATCTGATAAGACGCGCTGATCTCATTCCCCGTAAAACATGTGTCTTGAGCCAGCACTTTTCTTTGGTTCGTTTTAGTACTTCTTTTGTGTGTCGTATGTTTTTGGTTTAAATCATTCCAAAGTACTGTAACGATAAGTTGATGTAACCTCTTTTTTTAAACATCCCATTTTATGATCCTCATTCGTAATCTCCCCCCCCCCACCACACCTTCCCTATATAAAATCACACAAGTAATAACGGTGCCCCTATTGTAAAATATCCATCGTGACCTGAAACACAGTGGGTTGCTTTCAAAAAAAAAAAGAATGTACATTGTAGTTGTATAGTCGTATTTTTTTTTTTTATTTTTTCGGGGTTATGATTGTCAAAACTACCACGAAATAACCGAAACGATGCAAGGAACTACGTGATTAGAAACAGAAAATTGTGAAGGGTTTCAGATAATATCTGTAAGATAGAAAATAGTTATGGTCTCTCTCTTCTGTGGCGAAAAAAAGATATTTTCTCTGCTGAATCTATATGATATGTGACGTGAAACGAAACCAAATATCAGATTCCTATATTACCCCTAAAGACAAACATGCGTAAGTAAAAAGTATCAATACGACAAAAAGATGGGTTGAGCTTGTTCAAAAAAGGGCCCAAGACTTTTAATCATTCTTATGAGGGTAGAGTATTTATCTTTTTACGTAAGGGCCTGAGTTACGCGTCTATAGTGATAAAATGTATATCAGTTTTGATAATTATTTTTACCTCTAGCAGTTGCGAAAAATAATATGAAATTTTGACTGCTAGAAACTTTAAAGTTTTATGTGCAATATAATACTAGGAAAAACGTTATTCATCATTTTAGGGGAAAGCACTTTGCAAAATTAGGGGAAAAAGTACCCCATCATATTAGGTAAAAAGCACTCCGTCTTATTAGGAAACAAAGTATTCCGTCATATTAGGGAAAAGTGTTCCGTCATATTAGGTAAAAAGTACTCCGTCATGATAGGGAAAAAGTGCTCGATTATATTAGGGGGGAAAACTCCATAATAATATGAAGGAAAAGGTGACTTTTAGAAATTAGGACACTTAAAACGCAGAGCATAGTCCTAAACGCTAAAACAGTAAAAATCATGAGATATAGACCCCAAAGTGGAAGAAAAAAGCGCACAAAACCTAGTCTAGATCAAGGCGTAATAGAGCCTCTAGATTAAGATATCTTTTATATCTATCTGAAAATTTAGATAACGAATTTTGGTTTAATAGATGCAAGTCAGATGTTTAGACTCTCAGTCTAGACTTTAGGCCTAGATCTAACCAAAATTCTGCGGAATTCAACAGACGAAGCGCACGAAAGTATTTTTTGTCTGTTCTTCCGCCTAGGTTAGTTTGTTTGAATTTTAACGTCTCTTTTCAACTACAAGGCTATATTAGAGACGGCGCTTGGGACAATTGAAAGCGTGCTGCCACACTGTGATGTAAGGAGCGCTTGCATACACCACACTCAGTCACATTATCCTGACACCGGGCCGACCAGTCTTAGCACTAAATCCATAATGCCAGACACTAGGCGGTTTGACTCGGCCGGGGATCAAACCAGGCACCTCCCGATCTCTGAGCGAGTGTCTTACCGCTAGGCCACAGAGCCGGTGTTCTTCCGACTAAATGTGGTAAGAAGAAGTCTAAAATGGGATCTGTCAGTACAGACCTAATCTCACTTTGACTGAATAAGATATTTCTTAATGAAATAAAAGAACAGCAGATAAAGTGTTTGCTCTACTGGCCTCAAATGGTTATGTGTGCTCGTAGAGTTACCTATATGAAATGAACTAAAAACAGCAATTTACGACCTTTGGGGTCTATATCTTTCCGAAACTTGGGACGTACGAGTATTCTAATAATGCATGAAAACAATGCCAATACAAACATGGAGATTGGTTTGAATAGGAGAAAGGAAACGAGGACGACATAAAACATAAAACGGTGTAAAAAAGTAACACACTAAACAGGGGTCAACATGGGATAAGAAGCGGAAGACTGGACTTGATAATGAAGCATACTTTCTAATCAGTTTTTCTGATGGTTCATCGAGAAAGAATTAGAAGAAAATCAATATATCGTCATCTGAGTCCTTGGTTGTTGTAACTCACAAATTTGTACAACGGAAATAATGGCGTCTGAATGGGTTACAACAAGGTAGATATAGGTTAGGTTAGGTTGTTTGAATTGTAACATCTCTTTTCAACTACAATGTTATATCAGAAACGGCGTTTTAAACAATTGAAAGCGTGCTGTCACACTGTGATGTAACTAAGGAGCGCTTGCATACACCACACCCAGTCACATTAGCCTGACACCAGGCCGACCAGACTTAGCATTAAACCACTAATGCCAGACACTGGGCGAATCAGCTGCTATTACCAATTTTAAAGCCCTTGATTTGACTCGGGCGGGGATCGAACCACGCACTTCCCGATCTCTGAGCGAGTATATTACCGCTAGGCCCTAGAGCCGGTCCAGGTAGATATGAAGCAAAAGCTAGCCTTAGGAATCAGCAATGTAGTAATACAAAACTATATTTTTATAACCAGTTTAGTGAAAATGAAACCTTATATAATATTTTTAAAGCCACTAAAGGATCTCCTAATTTTATTTTAAAAATTAAAATTAGAACAATCAAGAACTCAGGTGACCATATGGTGTGCGACGTATTATGCGTTGTTCACTGAAAACTGTAACATTGTTTCACGATAAACTGTTTTTCTTGCTGCTCATCTAAGTTCCGAAGTCGGCCTAAGTCCCCAATTCTGACTTTGATAAGGTCACAAACAATGCTAGCATGGCTAGTAGCAAAGAGTTTGGAGAGCAAGAGAGCTGAGACACGATGGCTTCGCGTATACGCATGGCTCCATAGCAACAGTGAAAGAGCCGAAAAGTTTAAAAGACAATAGCGGCAAGTACAAACATGCATACTACTACAGCCTACATTAAAACACTAGAGGGCCGTTGCATAGCGCGAGCGCTCGCAAACCGTTTTCTGTTCGCGCTATGCAACGCTAAATTTGTCACCATTCGCCATGAGCGCTCGCGAGCGCTCTCGTGCAACCTCCCGAGGTAGTGCGCGGCGTACTAAACAACGCTGATTGGCTGAATTTTCATGGCGCCACTTCCTTTCGAAATGTCAAGATTGAAAGTAGTCCTCTAGGCTAAGGAGACATTTCGCCAATTTTACTATCATTAAATTTATGTATCCAAAGCAGCTTAATGAACAAGTTTTCAAAAATAAGCAGTCTTTTATTGATTGGGTCCAATTATTTTGTTAGGAATGTTAGTTGGTTTCATTTTGAAAGGGGTGGTCGCCATTTTAAAAAAGATGGTGGCTATCTTTAAATAGGTGGCCGCCATTTTAAAAAGCGTTCGCTGAAAAGAGCGTTGCATAGGGAGGAGAGCGCTCGCGGCGAACCGTTTGCTTGCTCTTCGCGAGCGCCCGCGCTATGCAACGGCCTTTAGGTGTATGCTTTGTTTACCGGCTCTATTCGCATACGCTTTTGTTAGCACTGTTGTCACAGAGAGTTAGGCTCAGTTCTCCCTCTTGCTCGCTATTCAATTCTCTTTGACTGTTGTCACATAGTGTTAGGCTCAAGTCTCCCTCTTGCTCGCTATTCAATTCTCTTTGACTGTTGTCACAGAGCATTAGGCTTAGTTCTCCCTCTTGCTCGCTATTCA
>BMAT01008936.1:20657-46763 GCA_019649035.1 Elysia marginata
ACTACTACTACTACTACTACTACTGCTGCTGCTGCTGCAACTTATACTACTACTGCTACACCACCACCACCAGTACTACTACTATTATTATTACTACTACTACTTTTTCTTTGAAACCAATTATACAATATCGCTGGGAGTGTAGGCATTGGTTTGTTGTAATTTTCTTTCTCAGGAAAAAAGCAAACAGTCAAGAATATAACCTAGAGATGTTGCTATCTAAAATCTATGCCTTCCTTAGTTGTCAACACTACGTTATAAAAAGATGACTTACTAATTCTAGCAAAGGGACACTAGAAATTGTTTACCTCTTATCTCGTTCCCTGTATCAGATTAAGTGTTTCATGAAGCAGTTTTACAAATTCATTGGTGTCATTAGATGTTTAAGATATTGATCGCCAAGAAATGGGTTAAACTGCTCTTAGACTACTCAGAAAATCTCTGACAAGCAGCACAATAGGTGGTGAGCGATTATATCGCAGCCCCAATCTTGTTTTTTGATAACTTTATAGAATATAATATAAATGGAAAAAAAATAAAAATCCTTTTTAAAAATTCCAAATCGTTGAATAACTTCATTATCAGATTAATTGTTTGTATATTTTTAGCAGCTGGATGACTGTTGTTCTTTTCTGCTCGATGCCAAAGCCTTTCATGCTTTGTAATTTCTTGGGAGACATTAAACATTGAAAGATCCATAATGAGAAACCTCACAAATCGGTCCACAGTGGGGGGTTTTTTCAGTCTGTTATCAATGTCTCTTTTGTTAGTGTTTACTTTATATTTCATAACTAGTTTCTTATAAAACCCCGAAATGAGCGCTGTTTGTTCTTCTCTTTTTTTTTGTACTTCTTTTGTTACTCCGCTGAAGTTCTGTTCTTCTATATTCTTTAAGTATGTGATTTTAAAGTATTTCTTGCCATCCTTAGTTATTAAGCTTGGCGCTTTTGTTGTAGAGGGATGGTTGAGGTTACGGCTTGGGTTTGTAGCTGCGAGGTAAACCTTATGTTCTTGTTCACAATATTCAATTCATTTCAATTTTTGATTTTGTTCAGTTTTTAAGGCCGTTGGTCCATTTTAAGAAGTGACTAATGACTTATTGCATGAGCCATTGACTTTCACAAAAAGAACAAACAAAAGCAGCTACATTAGTGTCGACATTTGTGATGATGATGATGATGATGATGATGATGATGATGATGATGATGATGATGATGGTCATGATGATGATGATGATGATGGCGATGATGATGGTGATGATGATGATTATGGCGATGATGATGGTGATGGTGATGATGATTACTTATTGTTGCTAATTTTATTTTTTTTAGGATTTGCTGTCGCTATTATTAAGACTGTGATGGTTAATCATGTGAAAAAAGAGGAAGATATGAGAGAATTATTCTGTTGATATGATAATTCTTTTATTTTATTTATTTTAAATATTAACTGATATATGTCAGCATCAAACTACACAGCGCAATCGTGAAGCTTATTAAACACAACTCTGGAACGTACGAAAATCCTTAGGTATATATTATCACATAATGGATTCCTGCGAGTCCTTTCACAAAATATCTGAGGCAAGTTTGCTTTCCAGCCAAATCATCGAAAGTCGTTGGTGCCTTTTTGGAAACATGCTCAGAAGAGACATTGATGTTCCGGCGATGCATGCCTGTTTTGGAGTCATTAATAGATTAAGAGGAAAACACAAAAGAACTTTGCATGAATATCTGGGATTCTTTCTCCACATATGTCTTGCGGTCAATGCGAACGGGTTAGTAGTGTTAATTCATTTTGTTGTTTGTTTTTAGAAAATGCCATTTTAAGTTCAGTTTCTTTTTTTCTTCTTTTTCTCTCTATTTTAAAACAACAAAAGCTGTAATATTATTCCACAAAATACTGATAAAATCATAATTTGTTTTCATTTAAGAGCTTAGAAAAATGTCTTTTTCAAAACAGCGACGTCTTTAAAGAGGAAAATCGGGACATCCGACTTATTCACCAAGGACGCGAGACGTATGATTTTCAACAAAAAAAATTAGCGATATAATCGCAAAAAAAGGAAGGCCTTGTAGACAATAAAAGAAAGGCTGCTTTTTAATTAAGACAGACACAAACATAGAAAAGTAAATGGTACATATGTAACCGTAAGATGCGCATAGCTAATTAAACAATCCACACCACCAAAACAACTACACTGGCATTGCTTCTCATTCTTTCTTTTAATTAGCAAACGTTTTCTAGTTTGAAATGTCTTGCAGCGCGTCCAAATGAGTGTTAAGTCCAAATTGGACAGTAGTGAGATCTTAATGTCACAGAAAAGCTTATTTTCTTTGCTTTGAAATACAACACACAGATGAGCTCTATTATGCTTCTGTGTGAAGTCATAGCCATTTGAAGTCCGCAGGTTTCGGACTAGCGAAAATTGCGTTTAAAATCTAGACAATTACAAAGGTGTAATATCCTTATCAATTACACTATTTAAATCTAAAGAAATAAAACATGAAAATGCATCACGAAGCAGGTGTGAAAATTACTCAGAAATGGTTTTAGCGCTAGAATATATAAAAAAATTGGTTTCTGTACACTCACTAAACTTTGAAAGCATAATAGTTTATTTCAAAACTAGGCATTGCGACTTAAGACCCATTTACGCATAATGCGAGACAAATAGTCTTTAGACTTCCTGCAAGAAATTGTGCGTTCATCAAAGCTTTCGACAAAATTAACGAGCGCTGGTAAAGTCTAGATCAAAAGCGAAGTATATTAACTGGGTATAATTATGAAGTCCATCCTTCCTCCGCACAAACCGTTCACCATAACGCCATACTTACATTTATCCTAATAATAATAATAATAAAAGTTTTGTCGGCATCGTAATCTACTGCGCAAGATCTGTCGCGGTTGTTTCATTTATAATTGATTGCCCCTAAGCTTTCCCAGGATGCCTATAAAATTAGTTATACAAGCCCGTTATTTTATAATAAATCACCAGCATATCTTGCTATGAAAGTCTATTAAACTTAAATTCAAACTTGAAAGTTACTCCACCCGAAACGCATATCTATTACTCGGCCAATTTTGTTTTGGCATTGAACATGACAATTATAATCTGTCATCAGTGCTCAGTGCTCACTGCTCGCCACCTGGCGATTAATCAAGTGTTACCGATTTAACCGTTATATAAAGCTAATCCATAGTATCGGCTATAATAGAAATTGACAAAGAAACCTGCCTGCAATTCGTCAAACAGTGACATGCGCAACAGTATGTCGAAATTTGACGCTGGCAACCTTTTCCGGTGTTCTATTGGGAATGCGATTAGAGCGCAAAACTATCGTTCTTGCCCCCAATCAATTGGCTTCAAAGAGGAAATTGTCCAAAAGGAACGGTAATGAGCGCTCTAATCGCACTCCCTATTACAAAGACTGTAGCATAAGAAAAATATTAAGCAGCTAAACTAACCATTACCTCAAAGTTAATGGGGATCAAAGTGAAAACATTTGATTTGCCCGCGTAGTTTTCTTATCACCGGAAACAATGCTTTAATTTTAAACTGAAAGGTTGAACGTAAAAAGTTGTTATCACTAATCACGACAATGAGGCGTTTTGAGATATATAAAAATATCCAATGTTATAGATTTATATAATTCCTATTTTAAGGAATTTTATCTTAAAGATAAATGAAAGGAGACACACAAAGAATAGGATTGGGAGAAGTATACGTAGGGCCTACCTATAAGTGTTATCGAAAAAGTAAAAGAAACCGATAAAAACAGACTCAGTGTAAACTATTGATTTGAAGAAATACATACCGGTACTATAAATGGACAGGTCGCGTTTTAGTTACACAAAGATTTAGTACAGGCTGATGTTCCTCGGGACTATTGCTCTCCATTAACCTGGGTTGGTAAAAAAAGGTTCAATGTGTCCTCTACTGTCGCCTTGATTTTTTCAAGCATCTCTTGCTTGGCATTGTGTGCTTACTTTGCAGCTCTATCTCAGCAATTTCAGTACGCTGGTGAACAGATTATTATTCTACTCTCTGCGAGAGTCTGGTTTCGTAGGAATAGACAATGGCTCAAGAACAATGTTATATATGTCTTGTAAACATCAGGCAATGTGAGTAAAAGCTTTGGATGCTTTTATAATGTACCTAAGCCCAGGCAGGGCGAGGAAACAATGCGACGCAATTAGGGTAGCTCCAATTTTAAAACCATTGAGATAATAGATATGACTCTTTTTTTTAGTTTAACCTTTTTAATCATACAAGTACAGTGCCGGCTATTTCGCAGGTTTGAGCAAAGATAATGGAATTGGTTTAAGTACAGAATCTAAGAGTCACTCTCTCTTTCTCTCTCTCTCTCTCTCTCTGTTTTTTCTCTTTCTCTCTCTCTCACTCTGTTTTTCTCTCTTTTTTTCTCTCTGTTTTTCTCTCTTTCTTTCTCTTTCTCCTTCTCTCTCTATCTCTCTCTTTTTCTCTCTCTCTATCTATGTATCTTTCTATCAATTTACCTATCTCTCTGTCTCTCTCGCTGTCTTTATGTCTCTATTAAGTCTTTGTCTCTTCCAATCTTACCTTCTCTTTTGGTCTTAAACAATGAGTTTCTACTACAAGACAAATCTTGATAAAATGCAGCTGAGGGGTAGATGGATCTACTTTGCTCTGTGCCTGAATGAGACATGACGTCATAGCTCGATAGGACTTTCGCAAAATTTACCTCTCCTCAAAATCGTGAAGCATAGGCTGACATCTAAAATATCCTATTTAGCCCGAAATCTTCAAAATGCTTCATACTTTATAAGGCTAGTTATTAAAGTTTGAGAATCCTTTGGAAAAATACGAATTGGTTAATGCTCATTGTAAAACTATGCCCCTATTTTTTTGTTGGGGAGGGGGGAGGAGAAGGGTAAGGTTGTGAGGTGTCATCTAAATGATGCTGAGTTTTTCAAGGTGGCTTTCTCCAACCCAACTGGGTTTCGCCTACCACATCTCTTTATTTTTCCAGTACTTTTAGTTGTGCATAGCATGTCTGACGCTCTTCAATCAAATCTCTTCCTAGTTCCGACTAGAGTAACTGCTAAAAACATAATAATTTTGTGTTTGCATTGCCAAAAAATGGAATGAGATGTTGGCTTTGTTTGCTTTTCTCTCTCTACCTCGATTTCTTTTAAAGTTTACTAGTTTCCATTGTTTGGAATGGAATCGCATCTTTGGACCATATTCATAGTGCGATGGTTCAACCACTATCATCAATCTTTTTTGTGTTTTTTTTTCACAAATGCTAAGAGATTTTAGCAACAATGTGGTTTTTTGTTCTTCATCCATTATTTCTTTTGAGAGAATACGGCGAGCCCCTCAAACCCCTGGTCGTGTTCGGAATCTCATTCAGAATAGTCAATACACTACTACATTAAGGTTCTAAGGCTTGATAAAAGATCGGCATTTTTTTATCATTCTTTGATCTGTATAATGGTAAAGTTCTGTAAAAGGGGATACTTATGAGTTTGGTGGAGATATAAAAGGTTTGGTTTTTCAGTGGTGAAACATAGGTTGACATCTAAAATATCATATTCAGCCTTACAGCTTTAAACAGCTTCTTAATTACTACTGATATTTCATATGATTGAAAGATTTTTTAAGGTATGAAATAAGCATTGGATAGACGTAGGCTTTCTAGTGGAAATGCCCGAAATGTCTGTCTTTGGTATGATTCGAACCTTCGACTTATAGATGCTTCGGCGCCCACCGCCTTGCCACTTAGAGAAACATAGCTTATACCATCTTATTGTCAATAGTAAAGCCCAAATACTTGTAAGAGCCGACGGTTTGAACTAACTCATCATTAATTTCAAAGGGCGCATAGGGTTCTTCGTAATTCGACAGTCAATACGCGTAATCATCTCTTTTCTTCTCTCAAGTTTAACATGAGGAAATTTTTTCTCGCACCAAACGACAAAACACTTGACTTCTTCAAAATACAAAATTTGGTCATGTTTAAAACCTCATGCAAAAAAAGTTAATTCACTACAATAATGATACAAAGACTTGCTTAAAATGGCATTTTTATAATTCTTTGATCTGAATGATGGGAAAGTTCTGTAAAAGATGATACTTCTGAGTTTGTTCAAGATGTACATAAAGGGTTCATTAGAGTGTTCCGCTTTGAATAAAGATACTTTAAGACAAACATTATCTCAAATGAAGCTATTGTTATAGCAAATTTCAATCTAGTTTTCTTTTCATAAAGCTGAATGCGTAGTTTATGTACTGTAATATAAGACGTATACGTAATACGTATAGTTCGTAATTTTCCCAATGTTATTTTATATTATGAGTAATTGATCAAACTTAATCCTGAAATAAGAGTCATAAGAATGGAACGAAGCCTTTACACTCATGGCAGTTTATATTTGATCAAACCTCGAAGATATAAAATAATGGAGTTCAAAATTTAAACATGACATAAAAATGAAACAATTTTTCTGACAGTATCACGTCGTGATTGCAGCAATGACTTGTGACCTAAAATACTTTTTCGTCTTGAGTAGTAAATGGTTTTTGTAGATTTGTTAACGAAGCCTCTTAAGCTGGTTAAAACTACAAGACAAGTATGACTGTTTTGCGTCCCCAAAAAATTAGGTGTCTCCAGTTTGAGTTTTCAGACCAAAGTAAGCATACTCATCTCATAATACTTTTCTATAGTTGCTTTTTGTTTTAGATACAAATTTAAATAATGTTACAATGGTTTCATTTTGCACAACTGTTGTCATATCATATGATTGCAAAGGTCGAATCAGTTATTTTTCCCTTAAACGCCCGAAAAAAAAATTTAAAAAAAAAACAAGAATTAATCAAATTCATATCTACGAGACATCAAATCACTATCAACTTGATTTTTTAAGATATTTAAGGATGACGCATTCTTAATCTCATATAGTAACGTCTTCCAACTCTTTTTAAATTCTCTATGATGTATGGTACTTCTTTCGCACCTACTCATAAGAATTTTGAAATCCCCTCTACTAGAAAATGTAACGTTAGAAAACGTAGGAAATCTGATTCCTTTAAATCATCAATTTGGTGGATATTTTTGTTTATCGGACTGAGATCGCCTCGCATCCCTCAGTACTTGACACTCGGCAACTGGAGATTTTTAATCTATCCGGATACGAAATTTTCGAAATTCCCTTGATATTTTTTTAGTTGCTCTTCTCTGCGCGAGTTACCTACACAATTACTTTAACTTACATGTTTTTCTTTATTGCCACAATACTAACATAAGGAGGTACTGCGACTGCTTTAACAAAAGTAGGTCGCTATCGAAGTTGTTTATAATAAAGATGAAAGTATTGAAACAAATGACCTAAATAATATTTTGAACAATAGCACAATTCTATGTAAGACTCATCATCTAATGATATTTGAGAATTAATAATTCTTCTTATATCAATTTGCTGAACAGATATTTTCGAATCTTTGTTTTATTCTTGTTTTAGTTCTCTTCGTTTTGTTTTGCAATGTTTACAGGGCGTTTTTACCGACTAAATATATGTGCTTTGTAGTTTTTATGATATATTTTCTTTGTTTCTTTATCTTTTTGTTTCCCTTTCCTTCCTTTTCATTGAGAATTTTCTTTTTTTACCGTTTTTTATTTATCTTTTTTAGATTTGCAAGAATTTATTATCTCTCTCTGTTTGTGTCTGTCTCTGTCTGTTTGTCTCCCTTTCCCTCTCTCTTTAACTATTTTCTCTCTCCAATTAATTTTTTTCTTCCTATCCAATAGGCCTTTCTCTTCCATTAATCTCCAGAGTTAATAGACATTGTTTTGTTGACTATTTTTCTGCTACCTCATTTTACAATTTTCTAACGATACATTATGTGTATTCAAAAATTTCATCTTCGTTATGATTTATAGATTTTGTAGGCCTACAGAATGAAAACCAATAAATGCCAAAACTTTCCTTCAGCTTTCGTATCACTCTTTGTGTCGGTTACGACCGTTTGAGGAGTGGGTCTTTTTTTTTCAGTATAGCAGTGTTTATCTTATACGTGCATATTATTCATAACAAACTGAGTGATACTGACATTATATTTCAAGTTGTCATGATTTTGACCTATATCTCCAAAATGTCACGTGGGTCTTGGGGTCAGTGGGGGTTACCATTCAATAACCTCTTCTGCATTCCCGCCATCCCATGTTTAATTTTATGTTACGCGATTTCCAATAGGTCTAGAAAGTAGCAGCAATTCATTGGTTGGTAAAAATAGGAGCGGTAGACTTTATTTGAGGTGCTAATTCGGTTATATGCTATTTAAATACTGTCACATGAATTTCCTTGCCTCTTGGATCTAGTATTTTTGCATGTAAAAGAAATACTCATATTAAATATATCTCTCACGACTATACAGCACACTGGAAGTAACTATTTTGGGATGAAAAATTTGAGTGACAACATTTCAGTCATTTTGTTCTAGATCTAGATCTAACGAATGATGCACGAAAGCCAACCAACACCGATACACCCAGTCCCACTCCCATGGCAAGACTAGAGACGGAATTCTGGCCTAAAAAGTATCAAGAGAAGTGGGGATTTCACAAAATGCTATGGAAAGCTGTCCCAGGATCGAGTCCAAATATGGAAACTTTGTTGGTGCTTTATTTGAATCATCTAGATCTAGTCCAACTAGGGCTGTTAAAAGTAACTCTAAACAACAACCCAAACATTAGCCCAAATAAAATCTTCCACAAGGCAGTTTGTTGACCCCAATAGTCACGCGACTATTTCCGGGTAGAAATAGGTCAAAATCATTGAGTTTATTAATCAGAGTTTATAGAATTTTGGTACGACCCATATCATTTGGGCTCTACAAATGTTGCAAAACTAATATGAGCAAAAAGAAGACGAAAAAGTACCAACGAAAACTGAAAAGAAATCAGACACATATACAGAGAATCGCATCCATTTAACAAATTATTTATGAAAAAGGTGAAAGGCAGAAGTATAGCATAAATACTGAATGCCTTCAATTTCCTTCAACTTCATCTTGTATGATTAGCAGTTGGGCTGAAGGGCGAAAGCTCAAAACCTGCTGGGATAGGAACACCAACATGACTAGTTGTCACACTACACGGCACACAACAAGCAAAATTAGAAATTTAAAAAGTCTCGCAATGAGTGTTAAGACAAAATTGGAAGGTAGTAAGATATTGGTATCACAGAAAAGGTTATTTTTACTACGACACAAGTATTAAGAAGCTCTAGTATCATGCCTCTGTATGAAGTTATAGCCATTTGAATTCGGTGTGTTGAAGACGTTTTACACTTCATACAGGAGAGAAATTACATTTAAAGTTTAAACAGGTGTAGAGGCCAATTAAAATTAAACATATTTAACATGAATTTCAACATAAATCAGGTGTGAACACTGTTTAAAAATGGTTTTACCCGAGGCCGCCGTAGGAGAGGCCGAAAACTCCAAAATGAATAGATATCATATTCCCTATATTTAGTATGTAACTTTGTTTTGGACCGGCTCATAACAGGAAAGCACTACTCGAGTTCTCATGTTCCCTAACTATACTAAGAACTTAATAGAGATAGATCGTTGAACTCTCATGCGCAAGTTTGTTTACATTTTGACTAACAGGTCTTTTTAGTACGGTGACCAAAGTTTAACCGTCAATATCTAAATTTTTTTAAAATTACTTCTGAACATTCACTAAAACTTGAAAGCCTATATATCTCAAACTAGGCCGTTCAGCTTACGACTCATTTGGACAAATGCGAGACAAATATAAAAGACGAAATGTAACCAAAATAAAAAAATAGGAAGACGAACAGGGTAGAAGTAAACTTTTATTTCAAGAGACCTTAATATTTACAGGCACCAAACTAAATACAAGGTTATCAAATGCAATCGGTATCTAACTTTACATTTGTTTTCATAGTTTAAATATTTAAAAAATGAGACGGTTCTATTACTATGAGATTCTCTCTCTGAATTCGTACTTATTAAAATTCAGTTTAAATAAGAAAAAAAATGACAAGCGAATAATATATCACTCTCTAAGACCTCAACAACTGTTATGAATTATACCAAACTACGATTGTAAAAAGAGAAAATTTACCCTATAAAAATATTTCATACATAGAAAACGGGTATCAACCCTATGGTAACGCAAATGGAACCATCAGCAACATAAAAGACATAGTGACGTTAACAGAAAACATTGCTAAATATGATCAGGAAGGCACAATTGTTTGGCTTTAAAATCATAAACAATGCAATGTCTTTTTTGTTTGCCTTTTTAGAACAGTTAAAAAACGCGTGACGCATCAGTGAAACAAAAAAAAATTTATAGCTAAAAAAAGCGAAAGTACTGATAAAGTTAATTGGGTTTTTTTTTCATCCTATGAGTTTACTTGTTATTAGATTCCGATGTTTATTCCAGGAATCTTATCATGCTAGTGCTATGTAGACAATTTCATTCACACCCGTGTTAGACATCTCTAGATTTCATCGTCTTATAAAAAATTAATGAAAATATTACATCGTTGGTTTTGTTTTTACGATATATAATAAATAAATTGATAGGGGGTAATCTGTGTGTTTCGGGATGAAATAAATAATTTGTTCATTTCAACTCTTTTTTTTTTCACTCATAACGATCGTAATTTTTTTTTGGGCCCTGCAATTGGCTTAGTAGAGTTAAAAGCATAAACTAGCCGTTTGAGTTGATTAAATCATTGGAACAGGCTAAGCAAACACCTTTGCCCTGAATCATTTTTCTTTTCTTAAAATTTTAGTGGCTTTATGGTTCGAATCATACGAAAGGCAAACCTTTCTCGGCCATTTTTCACTTTAATTCACTGCTATGTAATTGCGTAAATCTTTCTTAACCATTACTTACTTGAAGTTATGCCGTATCAAAGAATTTTGCACTCAATAGTAAAGTTTTTAACAATCAACAAAAAGGAAAGACGAAGTGAACAACGGACAACAATTGTAGTAGCGTCGCACGCACGCACTCAGGAAAGACATGACTGTAGAGATTTTAACATATTGAAAGACAGCTCCTAAAGTGCGACTTTTCTTTTTTACAAACTTTTTGCAAGAACAGATTATCGTAAACAATATAACAATGAAAGTCCATGGAGAAGAATGATAAGTTTATGGAATGAGATCAACACAACATCGTTCATTTTAGTATTGCAAATATTATAATTATATACATTACTTTTTTTTATAATGACATTAAATTAACTCTGTGTACACGTTAACACATTTCGTCGTTTGGGTGAGCTCGCCGTACATTTAAACAAAGGATAGGGTGAATGAGGGAAAACTTGAGAGCAGGTAAAAATCTGTCACGGGCAATCAAAGTGCAGTATATCATATTTCGCTTTTACTGCAGATACTGCACTTTAGTTGTCCCGGTCAGAGTAATAAGAAATCTGATTTTTTTTCTTTTTGTTAACGTTCAAACTAGTGGCAAGTTGGGTCACAGACATGAAAACATAAATCTACAATGAGCTTTAGCAATAATGTAGACCTCTTGAAAAGTCTGCAGATTTCTGTGCCATGCACAAGACAGTATTTGCATAGAAAAGATTCATGACACAATTATGTAGACTTAGAGGTTTGATCTTTGACACAGATGCTTTGATTATATTCTGTTGGGAATGAGAATAGAGCGCAAAGGTTATCATTCTTGTCCGCAAGCAATTGACTTCAAAGAGGAGGTTTGGAAACGAGCACGGTAATTTGCGCTCGAAGTTCATTCTCAATATATGTAGGTCTGCGGTTAATTTTTTTTTAACTATTTTTCCACGTGGCATAAATTTCTTGAGCTTCTTTCCGTATTTGGCTTTTTAACTTATTTTAAATGAATATTTCCTGAAAGCGAAATTATAATTATTTTTTATCATGTGAAATTCAAAATTCCCATAAGAAATTAAAGTTTCTGTTCAGAAAAAGTTTCCATGTCAAGGGAGGCAAGAAAGCTTAGAAAATCAGACGAGTGATAAAACCCTATTTATTCCCCTTAATATTTACCTCATTCCTCATGCTCTGGCTGCTGCCAAAGAGAACTGAATAGCAAGCGAGAGGGAGAACTGAGCCTAACGCTGTGTGACAACAGTGCTAACAAAAGCGTATGCGAATAGAGCCGGTAAACAAAGCATACGCCTAGTGGTTTAGTGTAGGCTGCAGTAGTATGTGTGTTTGTACTTGCCGCTATTATGTTTTGAATTACAGGCTCTATTTCTGTTGCTATGCAGCCATGCGTATACGCTTAGCCAGCGTCGCTCGGCTTTCTTGCTCTTTGCTGCTACTACAAAATCAGAGTAGGGAACATTAAGGCACCAATAAAAACAGCCTACACATGTACAGCTTTTTAAACTATACGCCAAACGTGTTTTTTACAAATTAAATGAATTCGTTTCAAGTACTAAAATCCGCCACCTAAAACGAGTGTTAGTGTGTTGAAATCATTTTGTTCCTTACCCTTTTCTGGTACTGACAATACGACATACCTTTCCAAAATATTTAAAGCTAGTATCGAATTACGATCCTTCGTGTTGGTTTCGATGGTTCTAAGTTTTAAAAAAAAAATTATCGAAAGCATAAATTAAAATGAAAATAATTATTATTGTTCTCTTTTGTTTTGTTCTATAAGGTTACACTTGAATACAACTCATAAAGAAAGAAATTTCTTTGCATCTTCTACTTTTTCTCAGTTTTTAGTGATAATAAAAAAGAGAAATTTATGTAGAAGTTTTCTGCTAACAGTTTTGTACAAAACAAACCCTCTTCTAAAAAGTGTATTATCAATGTAACCGATGTCTACCCGTGTCCCATGATCTGTGATACTAGAGACCTTTAGCACACGCACCGTGTCTCACTACGCGTACGTGAAAATCGGGAAAGCAGATTGAGAAACTATAAAAATAATGAAACCAACTTCTAAAGATAGACCCACAGACGTTCTATTTTTAGAAACTGGTTTCATTATTTTTATAGTTTCTCAATCTGCTTTCCCGATTTTCAAGTACGCGTAGTGAGACACGGTGCGTATGCTAAAGGTCTCTAATTGCGCCCACGGGACGATTTGGCTCTTAACCTTCCCCTCGCTCGATCCCCTTCCCTGATTTTCTGCTAAAGGGAGAATTCAAACGATGAGATAACATAAATTGACAGCCACAAGTTTTGGAAAGGGGCGGGGGCGGGGGTAGGTGGCGGCCAAGTTTAAATCTTATAAATGGCATTTGCATATTTTTTGTAGTAATCTTAAAAGTGAAACAGTCAGCTTCTGGTGATAGACAAATCTAAAAAAAAAACGGTTTTTTTTTCCTCTATTACGATCTATTTGCATAATGATGTGGCAACAGAACAGACATATGATTGATTTTATTACAAAGTTTTAAGATCTTCTTTTCGAATATATTACAGACCTATGAACTACTGCAATATTATCACTACGGTACTATGGAATTTTATCTTGTTTTCGTTCAGATCAACCTGTACACGTGTTTTTGTAAGAAGTTGAGTTAAGAAAACCTAGTGCAAGAGGCCTTAAAAAATATGTTCTATATTAATTAAAACAATGTTGCTAATACAAAAGTCTTTTTTTTTACCCCGCAGGATGTCAGACAGACCAATTCAATCTTCCTCCTTAACGGTGTTCTATATGAACCAGCTTCAAGAGCAAGATATTCTTGCTTTGTTTTAAAAAATAAGCTTGTTTATTATAGCCTATGGGGCTGGCTTCTTCTGTGTGTAAAATTCCAAAAGAAGGCTCACCCGCAAGCTCTTCTGTGGGCGAGGAATTTTATTCGAATGACTCGAGTGATGAATTTAAGCCGGAAAACTCACCAATGTGAGTCATTAGTAGTGAGTCATACTTAAAAGGATTTTTTGAAGTTCATGGAACAGACGTATATAAAAAGGTCCTATTTTTTATTGCACTTTAACAACTTAATGTAGGGTAATGGTTTCAGTGCCGCAAAGACGTAAAGTAACATCAACCCTGAAAAATTCCGAAAACAATAATTTTCAATAAGATCAGTCCTTTTCTTAGAAATAACACACCTTTTTATTAGTCAGACTATTATTTTGTTGTTTTTCTTTACACTAACTTTTAAGAATTGATTCTGCCGTTTGGCATTTGTCACTTTTAGTGAGTACAAACATAGTAGATGGTAAATATTTCCAAGGGATTTACTCACTATAGCAGAAAATAACATGAGTATCGTATGTTTCATAGGAAAGGTCTTGTATTTTTCAATGATATTCGCCAACACCTTTGCTCAATTTCGTAATGCCCTTCCGCTCGAAATTTGTTCAGGAAGAGTTGAAGCTATAAAAAAATGCCAAAACGCTGAAACTCTTAGAGTTGTAAAGAAATGTTTTTTTTTCGAAAGTCGTAGTAAAATAAATTATACATGCATGAGTTCCTTGTCGAATATTTCCAATGTATGTGGCCATCGTCGTTCCATCCGATTCTATGTTCAAGAACTCAGTGCAAAAAGGCTATAACTTATTATATTAGATTATCTTTTATACCTATTTCCAAAGTCAAGATGTTTTGGGTCTTTTGGTTGTATGTCCTCTTCACAAATCGTTTGAATTGAAAATCTCTAAACCTTTATCTTCGTATAGCTTTGGTTACATGTCGTCCTTCTACGCAAACCGTTTGAGAACTTGTAGACTTTCTTTCCAAAAAATCCAATCCAGATGTTTGGATGCTTTGGCTGTATGTCATCTGCGTAAAGAGTCTCAGAACCTCTTTAGATTTCTGTCTTTGGATACATTGATAACTGTATGTCATCCAATACAAAGAGGTTGGATTGGTCTAATTTTACACACTTCGTGAAAAAGGTAGGCAGAAGAACACTAACAATATTATGGTTTCGACCGCCTACCAACTTTGTTTGTTGAACTCTGTAGAGTCTGGGTTAGATCTCAATCTAAAATTTAAACTAAATGTTTAAAGTTTTTACTTAAAACTAGAGATTAATTTAGATAGATTCGATTTGAAGCTGGATCTAGAAAATATCGTGATGTAGAGTCTGGATCAGGTGGAGCTCTTGCCTAGGTTTTGGGCGCCATTTTTCTTCCGTCAATTGGGCTCTACGTATCATATTTTCTTCCTTTTTAGCTTTAGAACCTCTAGGCTCTGCGTGTCAATTTTTTTAAAGTTATGACCTTTTTCAGGGCCTATTGAGAACCACTCTAGACCTCCGTCTCGTTCATGTCATACTCAACTGAGTTGCTCTCTTTCACGTGGTACAGTCTGCCTGTGTCTCTGATCTGCTTGCTTGCCATCTTGATAAGAGATTCCTCTTGCTGCTTGACCATGCGCTCTATCTGGTTGGCTGTGTCCTCGAAGTTGAATTGGTCAGCGCGCTCCCTTATCCTGACGGTGTGGTCAATCTCGATAACGTTCTTGCCTTGTAACGCCATGATGGGAGCTGCGTTCCTCGCCACGATCTTGCCCACCTGTAGGCAAAAAAGAGAAAGAAACAAGGGTAATATAAAATGGTTTCGGGGGTCCACTAAGTTACCCGGTCATAGAGAGAAATTTTCCTTTACAAAGCGAATAAATATAATCATTACCCACAACTAACAATTTAAGATACATTATGTCAATTGGGTTTTCCCCAAGTTCCGGTACATGATTTTATATCCTTAAGAAATTTATTAAGCTTGGTTAACCAATTAAGTTTTGGAATTATTGTTAAATGGTAATTTCAATTTACTGGGATAAAATGACGGGATGCCAAAACCCTATGCTTACTAAATTTTACAACTAGTATCCAGTTGAGAAAACTTTCTTTCGCCTAGCGCCTATGAGACAGACATCGGTCGTCACAATGTATTCAGACTAATCTATCTTTAACACGAGAGATTTTAAAAACATCTAATTTAAAAATTTTAACATGGAGTACGTAAACGCTATAATCAGAAGGTTACTATCAGGGAAAAATGCTGCTTGGTTTTCTAAAAAAACGGAAATCATTGCCTCGTGAAAAAAAAAGTTCATGAATTTATTCCAAACACTATTTCGCCAATTGCTGGTCAGCAGACTGTGCATTTTTCGTGCTTTCCAAACACTTTTTCAATTATGTGTGTGTGTGTGTGTGTGTGTTTTGACTCACAAATGACGTAGAGTTATCTGCAAATGCGGCGATTCCACTCTTTATTGTATAAAGCGATTCCACTTTAGGGCACCCATCACGTAAAGGGAGTTAACTGGATAGTTTTTTAACCAAATTTATTTACTCGGTTTCCTGGCATTTTGTAAGTCACATGCTTACAAGGGGAGTGTGGTCAGAACGGCTCCTGGTGTTATTGCACTGAAGGCAGGTTTACTCCAGGTCGTTCTAAAATGCCACGTTGAAACCCTTTTCACATACAAGTATCTGATAAAGCCTAATTTAAAAGAGTTTCTATTATTTAATGTTAGTGGCTCTGTAAAAGCAGAAACATTGTTAGCATACATGTATTAGTTGTATTATTGTATTTTCCTTCCTGTGTTGCTTTACATAACATGACAGAAAACGGCGCGGGGGAAGGGGTAGGGGGGAATTAAGGGTGGACACTTTTATCACGTGTATCAGGTACAACGTTTTGCGGCGGTAGAATCGGCATAAAAAAAACACGGACACAAAATTACGATGTAACGAGATCATGAAAACAGTGTTATTGAGATAAGAGAAATACGTACGCCTTGCATATTAAACAGTGAAGGGATGCGATAGTGCAGCTTTTTTCAAAAAGCTTGATATATAAACCATACGGATACAAAATTACATTGTAACGTATACATCAAAACAGTGTTACAGAGATGACAGAAAAACATACGCCTTGGCTATGAAAGAAAAGTTTAAAAAACAATGAAATGTGGGATAGTTGACATTTTAAAAAAAGCTGAACATGAAACATACTATACACTTGGACGGATCATCAAGTAGCATACACAGAAAAAAGAGGGCTTAACAGACGTAGACACAAGTGCATAGATACTTGATACAGTTGATGATAATTATGTAAGGAGGTAGGTAATTAAGGAATGGGTAGATATGTTCGTATGTGGACATATGTCCGTAGATGGACTTGTAAGAGTGGAGTAAAGTGTGGGAAGACAGGACATGGAGTAGAGTCCAAAAGGGAAGATGGGTAAATAGACGAATCTTTGTTTAGCACATAAGAGAGAAAGTAAAAGGTCCAAATTAAATTAAAATAGGTACATAGGTAAGCTTATGTTTACAAGACAAAAGAAAGAATGAGGAGTCCTGTTTTTTCTTAAAGATAGTTAAGAGATGCATGTATGTTAACATGGAATGTAATTATAGATAAATCATCGTATTTATATTGTTGGAATTTTTCTTTCGACATGTAGACTATTCTTTTCGGACCAGTTAAAGCAATATAAAAAAGTTACTTTTGAGTTTTGTCTCTGGCCAACTGCAGCGGATGTACGCTAGACACTGAGTTAATCGGCTGCAGACCTTTGGTCAAGGAGATGTTATTTTCTATTTATGATAAGCATGGCAATACATGGTGATAATGTCATGCTCTTAAAGGTCGCGGCACGCTGCTAGGGCATCGCTCATCTGTCATAGCACATGGCTGGTGAACCAACCATCGTGTAGCGTGCGTTGACTTCTACAACGGTATGAAGGGCAGAAATGTTATGTTTTAACATCAATCAATGTAGAGGCTGGGTTCAAGGTGACCAAAGATAACATAACTCGCCCTACTACATCCGGTCGCTGATTAAATATCGTGTCCTCTTCTTTGTAAAAGTAAAAGTACAGTAAAGAGGGTTTTTAGAAAGCACCTAATCCATGTAATATGCTTCAAGCGCTAGTATGCGTTCCACGACAGGCCATTAACAACAAAAGTCCATTATAAACTCACAAAGGATCATCAGCTAAAGCGCATTACTCTAACAATTCTGACAAAATTGTTCACTGCCAAAAGCCGAGTACTCATTTTAGGCCTGAGTGCGCCAAGAAAATGTGAGTCTTTCCTTAGGACTAAATGCCGATCTGTCTAGCCAGGGCTATAGCCACAGCTGAGAGCAGAATGTTTCCCTCTAGACCACGAGGCTACACGAAGTGAAAAAAAGCCCATCAAGATAAGGTTTACGCCACACGTTAGCTTAGGATTGTTTGAAAATACTTTTATATGGGGATGTTTTAATCACCATGATGCTACCTGTAGCAAACCAAAAGGATCTACGTTGATCCTTGATCTGGTCAGTCATACTGGCATGAACCTAAATCCTCTTTGTGATTGCCGAAATAGATTTAGGAAAAAAAATAACTATTCGTCACTTAGTAACTTCCCTAGAGAATGAACCGCATAAGTCTTTCCCCAGTTCATACAGGCCGCCAATGTGGATAATTCTGATTTTCTTCTTGAACAGATTCATTCAGCTTGGTCTTCTTCCTTATGTTCCCTCAGCGACCGCTGGTCTCCCAAGTTTTCGAAATTAAAATTCGTTTTCTGTTGTGTTGTGGAAATTTGAATTTAATTTGTGCATTAAATTAAATGAACCGACCCTCCCTCCTCCCCCCCCCCAAAAAAAAATTAATTAAATATTATTCCGAGCTTCACCTACCTCTGCCAAACAAATCTGTGTGTTTTCCTGTGGGTTCACATCCGGTAAGGGAGCTAATCCCGGCAGGTTCTGGAGCTTGAGTTCCTTGTATGTGCAGGGCACACAGATACAAGAGGAGTTCACCTGGCTGTAGAACTCTGTAACCACTTTGCCGTGCTGCAGTCTGAAACACACATTAACACATAGAGATAGAATAACTCATTAGTGTAGTTTAATTAGAGCATGGGACAACATCATTACGGCTTGACTATTGACGCCTTTGTGGCCCAAGGAATTCAGGAGGTTACTGATGTCATTCCATAAGCTCGAAACTACGAGCCTTTCAATTACCACAGCATATTGTATTAATTTGTTCAAATGTGTTGTTCGGAGATTGTGGAAGATAGAGGCTGCACAGCCCATTACATCGCGTCCATTTTAGTATTCATGCTGTTCTGGTTAAGGTCTGGTTAAGGTCAGACAGCCAAAACTGAAAGTACCTATCATTCCCATTGTTTGAATACCGTTGGTACTTTGCAGACTTACTCTATCGCGATAGCACGTATTTTAATCAAATTTATTTTTTTTAAATTAATCACATAAATCTATGCTCCTGTTCACATTACGCAAGCATTTTTGTTTACGTCTTTGGCTCCTATGCTGTAAGTACCGCTGAAGAAAATACCTAAGCAGTCTTATAAAAGAAACTATACCGCTCCCTCTCTAATTGTACCTTATTTAGGCATTAACTGCGTTGGTACAAAAGACTTTTTTCTTCAAGTATAATTAATGAGAATTTTTAAAAGATTTAAAGGTATTTCAGTATGCCAAAGAGGATGTTCAACACGCTTGCTTCATTTTATTTACGTTTTCTGCTTGCTTTTTAGATTCTCCTTACTACTGTTGTCAAAATGCATGCAATGCACCTCAATAATAATAATAATAAAAATAATGATGATGATGAAAATAATAATAACAACAACAACAAAAATAATAGTAATAACATTTGAATAATAACAATAATAGTCAATTATCTAGCTCTTTTTGCTTTTAGAGCTTAAAATGTTTCATTAAAATTTGCATTAAAACAAACACACAGAAAAAACTGCATCAATTGCAACAGCAGGTGTTATAAAATTTAACTATGGTTATATTTTTAAAAATTCAATTATCTTTTAAATATCCATGCAAAGCAATAATGAGGTTAAACGCCCATATGTCCGCGTGCATTTCATAAAGTGTATCCAAAAACATCATTTCGGCTTTTTCCCACTTTTGACTCACGAACATTTCATTAGTTTTGACTAATTTATAGATTAAAAAAAACAAATGGAACTCTATTTCATCTCATCGTGCTCGCAGAATTCATTGCTACTTACTCACTTTGTACCGCAGCTTGTAGCTTTTGCAATAGAACTTTTTTAATGAAGGGATATCGGTTAAATAATTAAACCTATCCTTTTCCATGACAGTGGGGATTGAGAAAACTTTTCCTTGACGCTATAAATTTTCGATCTTTGCGTCATAGATAAAGAAAGATGTGGAGGAAGGTTGGGAGAGGAGAGCACGAGTCAGGAAGACAAGAGGAGGGAGAGAGAGAGGGAGAGACAGACAAACAGAGGAAATAAAAGAGAGACAGAGAGAGAGAAAGAGAGGAGAGAGATTCCTGGCAAGGATCCACCACACGTAATTCAAAATAACTTTATCTCTTACAGTTACACAGTCAGAGCGCAACATTATTGATCTGTCTGGCTAGCGTAACAAGATCGGTGGGAGATACATGGGTCACCCTGACATTTTGCTCGGAGGAAGAGGAAAGAGAGAGAAGAGGAAAGAGAGAGAAAGAATAAGAGAGGGCAAAGATAAACAGGAAGACAGACATTGGACAGGTACTCGAGGAGATGGCGATGTGCTTTAACTGTTCTCAGAGAAAGAGATCCGGAGGCAGTAATACAGATAAGTAGAAAGAAGCATGTTTAAACTTCTACCATAACATTCATCTTCTCTAAACTCCATTTATTTTCCCTTCATCTTCTTCCTCCTTCGCTTCGTCTTTGTGTTCCTCCTAATCGTCCTCTTTTTTCTCCCCTTTTTCGTCACTCCGTTGATTCCTTCTCCTCCTCCTTCTCCTCCTGCTTTTCTTGTTGCTGTTCTTGTTGCTGTTGTTGTTGTTGTTGTTTTTCTTCTTCTTCTTCTTCTTCTTCTTTTTCTTCTTCTTCTTCTTCTTCTTCTTCTTCTTCTTCTTCTTCTCATTATTATTATTATTATTATCATTATTATTATTATTATTATTATTATTATTACTATTATTGTTCTACTTCTTCTTCTTCTCCTCATCTTTCGCTTTCTTCTTCAGTCTACCAACCTGCAAAGTGGACAGTGGCTAAAGGCAGTGCTTGAAAGTTTATAGAACGTTAGAGTCTGAGCAGCATTATTGTAAATGCTCTGAAAAATGAGTTCAATTTGCTTAGGTGGGAATTAACCTGTCGGGAGAAATTTGGAAAGTTTTGAGACAGCGTTTTTCTTTTTCTCATTCATCCTCTTCAACCTCCTCCCATTCTTTTTCTTCATTTTATCATTTAACATTACATGGTTTAAAACCAATAGACCTTTTCTTGTAAGCGTGTTTCGAATTGGAAGGAAATGGGTTTTCAAAATCAATACGAATGATGCCAGGCACGAGCGTCTGTAGGATTTGAAAGTCAGCTATCATTGGGTATCAATAATTTAAGAATCGAAGAGTAGGTGTCAGTCACGTCCAGAGCTACATAGTTTTTTATTCGTGTTTCAAAAAAATTCCCTAAATAATAGTTTAGATTGCATCTGGCATCAACTTTTAAGATTTTCGTGTAGTTTCTTACCTCAAGATATATAATATTCTTTTTGTTTAAGCGGAAGACATAGATGACTTTATTGTAGTTTTAGCGAATATATAATTATGACTTTCTTGTAGACGCTCTTGTTAATTTTTTTTTAATTTAAAAGATGTTGAGACGTTAAGATCATTAATCCTTTGCAAAGGGTGTTTTCTTCGAGGATTTAAGTATTTCTCACAAATAAAAAATTATAATCATTACATTTTATCCAAAATGCGACAACAGTATAATGATTGCTAAAAGTCTTTGATTTTCCCTTACAGGCTTTCAAGAGTTCAATTACTTGAAGTATTTCCTTATATAATTTTGATTTTTATCAAAGGTGCAAATCAGAGGATACTTTTTGTCTGAACGATAAAATGCCTGTGAAAGAAAAGGCCAACCCAGCTGAGACTGGCTCTCAAAACTCTGGCTTTAGCTCAGATGTTGTGGGTACGGGGAAGAAACCCTTATCCTGCGTCCTTAAAAATCAGCTTACAAATTCCTAATTGGCCTAAAAATTAATACTATAAGTATTCCTCTTTTTTATTTATAAAAAAAACAACGGCTTTTTTGTCTTGGGCATGATTAGAAAAAAACAGAAAAGTTAATCAGCCTTACTTTATAAGTTTTAAAGTTTGACGAGAATTGTTTTTTTTAGTTTGTCTTACTCAGTTGGGAAGACTTCGAACAAGACGCTCTTAGACCAGCTGTACCCATTGAAATGACAGCTTTATTTGGGCGCTTTGGTTGTTTTGTTTTAGTTGGGGAAACAAAACATTCAATAACTAAAGTTTTGACTAAACAGGAAAAAATCGCCCGATACTCGTGCAGAAAGGAGAAATATCAAAGTAATCATCTCTTTTACTTCAAAATTTCGTGATTATGTAATATAAATATGCTACTAAAATCCAATTTGTTCCGTTAAGAGTTTTTGGTGAGAGCTTTTAGCTGTGCCGAAGCTTCCAGAAGGAGTTTATATGTAATAGGAATAAAGTTTCAGCAAGAATACTTAAACATTACTGGTGTCAACCCGTTAGATTTTAAACATTTAAATGGAATCTTTAGGGGTTGAAAGCAGGTAGACAGAGATATTCAGAATTAAACCCTGGTTGTTCCATTTTTATTATCTCTGCTTTTCATATCTTTTGTGGGTCAAAAGCTAAAAAGAAATGTAGTACATGGACATACAGAATTTGACCTTGAGTATAACAGATTTCGTATTGCCTTTTTTCGGACCATTTGGGGGTCGAACGCTAAACAGATATGACCATTTTGACCTTGGCTGATCCAGTTTTCTAATGATTGTTTTTCGGACCCTTGTGGTTTTAACAATTATTGCGAGCCGATGACGATTCCTGCGCTGCCCTTCTGTTTTGATATTTTACTGCAAAATTATGAAAATAAAATGGGGATATCCAATACCTCTCTTATACAATCCTTGAAAATTCGAGCGACAGATTTGCATGCACTTTTTATTTAGCTGTATTTCAATTTCTTATTAGATGTTACCATTTATCATATAACTAAAAGAATCATTATCTAGATTAGACCATTATATCTAGGTTTATAGCTTTTTCAGTATTTGCTGTGAATTACTAAACTTTAATATAATGCACGAGTTCTACGATCTATTCTACCGGGCTGCTTTCTTTTGGACCTTTTTTGGTGTTCACGCCAAAAGAGAATTACAGTACATGTAATCAAGTCTGCTTGTTATGAAACAATGTACACGTAGTTCAGTAGCACTGTCGTGAATTAGTTCCACAGACTGGGTGGAATGCTTTAGCCCAAATCCCAATTCGTGAAAGGGAAGGAGGAAAGTGTCTGAATATTACCCATACTGATAAACACGTAGTGGTCAATCCCATGGTTGCCGCTATCACTTTATTATAACTGATGTTACTTGTTTTCTATCGACTCAAAGTTAAAATTTATTTAGCGATGCTTTAACATTATTTGCAAAATACAACCATTATTTTAAGACGAGGTAATAATATGGTCCAAATAAAACAAATCAGAGTAGAAGTAAAGTATACACCTTTCCCTAAAATCTAGAGACCAATCTCGTGGTCACTAACAATTATTATGCGCTTCATTCGCACAACGCACACCATACAAAGCTTATTTCTTACTTTCCCTTGACCCCCAATGTAACAGCACTGCCAATAACGTCGCAGCTTTAACGGTAACGTGACTTTGAATGAAATAGCCTTTGCCTTAACATGAAATAGAAAACCTGATCATGAATAGTAAATGGGAAAGCGGGACTATGTCTGCTCTTGTTGGCTATTTTGTTCAGCTTGCTGCCCTGCCGTGGAAATGGCTTGAATTTCAATTCAAGTCACAGCTAGTCTCACTTGGCTAAAGGGTCATAATTTTCCATCGTGTTTTATTATGTAAATGGGGGTATTAGTATCTCTAGACGACCATAGATTGATGTCAAGAAATGGGCGTTAAAACCCCTAAATTTCAAAACAGAATATTTTTAAATACTGGTAAACAATCTGAAGGAGAATATATCACGATATCCTTATATACTATGGGCATTCTAATCTCTCTGTTTAACTCGCTGTATATCATTTCAAAATACTCTATAAAGTATTCTTGAGCCAGGTAATCAATGTTGTAAAAGGATAACTATGAGATATTCTACCCCGTCTCCTAACTGTCATGAAACGTTGAAGAAAGATATCTCTTGGGGCAAGGATAGAGGGTGCTCAAGGCAAAGCAAGGCCAAATATGAGATAGGAAACAGGACGGCGTAGACTGATTTGGCATTACAGTAGATACCTTGCGCATGAATGACGATAACGTATGACATAGACAGCGTGGGTTTTTCACAGGCGATTGCCTAACGGGCGCCCGTGAGGCTTTCAGTATAACTATTTTAAGATGGCCATACGGGGTTTTCTCTTTTATGGACTTCTTTTTCCTGAGTAGGTCCATAGCGCATGGTCTCTAATGACACAGGCAGGGGGGTCGGCAGACGACTGAAAGTTGTTCCGAAGGAAAAGTCTGAGAAGCAACGTCTCGAGGTGAGATCAACTGACTAAAAGAAAAAAGAAGATCTCCTCTCAAACCGCCAACTGTTACTGTATTATATAGTACCAGTACACATTTCATGTGAAGTTGGGACGATCAACATACGTTGGAACCGCAAGCTGACTATAAAAGTATTAGAAAACATGTTTCATTTTTAAGGCTTTGAGTCTTCGAGCTTTAAATTTTGACACCCATAAAGTAGAGATCTAGGAAGATGAAGAGTGGTAGTCATTGAATTAGCATTCTTGTAAGCATTTCTCTACTTTCTCATATAACATAAATTTAATATTCGAATGATCAAATTATTCATTTAGAAGCCCAGGTGTGGTGATGTGATCAAATACTGTCCTGGGACAAGAAGTTAAACTGAAAACAAAGAAAAATTTGATTAGTGCAGGCTTACATAATTATGTTGAAATAGAAAACTTTCTAAAAATACGAGGATTTCATTTTTCATGCTCTTCAGTTGAAAAAAAAAGAATACTTTAACCTTAGATGGCAATTTTTATAGCTTACATAATTATATTTCTGTTGGTTTTGACGGTGGTGGCAAATAACGAGGTGGTTGATCCAGCGAAATGATTGAATATCGATTTTAAAACTGGGATTCTCTATGTTTGTTCAACAAATCCATAGAACCAGTTTGAGTTCTCTTTACAATTTATATTCAAAAGCCCATTTTTGCCGCAAGAAATGGGGGGAACATTTTTGTTTTTTTTCCCTGTTCAGTCTTTTTTCGACCAGTTGATTTTTCTTCAAAATCGTGTTATTATTAGTTTATATCGTACACGTTTGGGTTCAATGTCTTTATTTCTTTAACTGTTGTTAACCTTCTCTTATTGGCATTTATATCATAGTTGTTGTTTTTTTTCGTTTGTTGTTGGTGGGGCTGTTGTTTTATTTATATTTGTTATTATCGGTGATTGTTCCCTTACAGTCACTATTTTAAAAAAGAAAGGTTAGAGATGAATAAAGATTACTTACGCTTTCGATTTTAAACGCAAACGTCATGTAAAATCATGGCTTAATTGGAATCGAATAGTAAATCTGTCAACTTGAATGGTCGATCTTACTCTAACCAAACAAAAGATACATGATGATGGCTAATTTACTTCAAATCCTATACAGTGCTAAATAAGTCCATTTAAATTTAAAAGTAAATAAGGTGAAATAAAAACAAAATTACGTCCATTATAATGTTATAACCGTAGATGCTAAAAAGGCATAAGTGATGCATATTCCACAATTTGCAAAATGGCAAAAATCTTCTTCAGCACATTAATTAAAAACGCGCAATGCATCAACATGCCGAGTATGTATGCATTTGGCGCAAAAAATTAAGAGATAGAATACATTTCGTTAATACCTCTATTTATTAAAATAAAAATCTTTTTATGCTGAAATCCTAGTACTATGGCAATATCTTTTCAAATAAAAAGAGGGTATCTTCCTAGACTGAAAACTATAAAACCAACATTTCTATGCGGTTTAAAGCTTGCGGTCCGTCCATTTAAATTCTTAACAAACGGGTGCTAGAATCTAGTACTAAAGCAAACAAAAGAAATAGGCAGTTAATTCAAGTGAAAGGT
>BMAT01008936.1:46849-59720 GCA_019649035.1 Elysia marginata
GCAGGTGGAAGAAAACTAGTTAGGACGAGCGGGGTCGGCCTACAGTAACAAAACTGCTGGTAACTGGTGCATGTCAAATAACGACTAAACCCCCCATTGGTGAAGCATAAAAATACAACGGTGTTCAATAAAAAAAAACCGCCAAAACTGTGTATGAGAGGGTCCTGAGTAAAACTGCCCCAAACCCTTAGAAATTCATGACGAGAAGCTATACTATTAGTCTTGGAATTAGTTTTGAAAGAATTATGCTTTTTTGGACTTGTATTATAAAAAATATTTTTTTCACTTACAATAGTTTAAAATATATTTTACCTTACCGTCGTGTTTTTCACATAAGGTCTAATTTTTATGCTATTTTTTCACCATTTTAAAGTCTCGTTTTTTTACATAGCTATCTAGGCCTAATTATCCATCGTTGTTATGACTATGTGAGAACTGGATTCTTGAACTTTTTTAATTTTAACGATCGATTGCTAACAGAGTATAAGGCTAGTGACCAGATAGAGAAGCAAATGGTCAGAGAGAGAAGCAAAAGTAATGCATCTTATCATTTATAGTTCATTTATTCATTTTCTGAAGAGTGAGATTTGAAAAAAAAACGTTGCATCGGCCCTATATGTGATAAATATGCATTCCATTTTTAAATTTAAAAAATGTGATTGTGAATTTTTAAAAAACGATAGATATCCAAAATCATTAGGTATGTTGCGATGAATTTTTTTACTAAGTTAAGTTTTTTTTAATTTATTGTGAGGCCCTTGTTTAACCAGTATTGAATTTGAAATCGACGTGTGTGTTTAACTATCTTTAAACAAAACATAAATATGGTGATGATTGAGGTGATGGTGTTGAGGGAGGGGGGAAGGTTAAGATTATATTTGTCCTTATTTGCAGTTTCAACTCTGTTAAGAAATTAGACATAAATGTGCCGTTTAACATCATTAAAGCATAGCAAAATTAAGAACAATGAAGTTGAAGATAATGATGATGATGATGATGATGATGAGGAGGAGGAGGAGGAGAAGGAGGATGATGATGAGGAGGAGGAGGAGGAGGAGGAGGATGATGATGATGATGATGATGATGATGATGATGACGATGATGATGATGATGATGATGATTATGAAGATGATGATGATGATGATGACGACGACGATGGCTGAAGGAGGTAGCAATGAGGAGGGTTGATGGTTATGATCATGGTTGTAGTTGTAAAAGTGTTGGTGGTGGCTATATCATTATGATGATGGTTATTGTGGTGAAGATGGTGGTGGTGAAGATTATGATTCGATGATGGCCATGATATCATGATGACGACTGTAAGGATGGCGTTGATGATTGTAAACTTCTTGATAAACGTGATTAATTCTACATAGTATACCTGTAGAAATAGTTGCTCCACAGGTTCGGCCGCTCATGTCGCACTGCCAGATTATTATACTCCTGGACAACCCTGAGCGTACCGTGGTGCTCCATGCACAGGTGACACTGAGTGTTGGTGAATGTCATGCCCATCGACTTGGACTGCACACTTTCGTTCTTCAGACGCCTCAGATTGAGCTGGATACCGTTAAACTTCTTCACAATCTCATCAAAGTTATTCAAGAGGGAGATGGGCGTGGGGTCGCTGGGCTCTGGCTCGTGGTGGTGGTGGTGGTGGGAGGAGAACGATGTAGGGGAGGCCGGCCCGCTGTCGTCATAGAAGGAAGACGACGCAGAGGAGGACATGGATTCCGAGCGGCTGTCGGCAGAGCCTTCGCTGCCTCCTCTTGAAGAGAGTCCCATTGCTTGAAGCGGCGCGTCGTCGTCCACACGCCGGTGACACACAGGGCATCGGGAATACCCCGATCGGTGCCTGAGACGCATGAACTTGCGCACGCAATTGTGACACAACACGTGACCACATGGGAACATGTCCGGCGCCCGGGTGTATTCTATATCGTGGCGTGTCTCCACTGCAACAGGTGGGCCGAAAGGGGACGGAGGCGGCGACCTGACATACGGTGATCTTGGTGAGCTCAAGCTCATGGGTGACCTTGGGGAGGTCAAGCCTGAATATGATGACCTCGGGGACGTCAACTCTGAGGAAGGCGTTGTCTGCAGACTCAGTGGTGCAGTGATAGTTGGAGAAGGCAGGGAAGACATAGAGGAAGGTCGATAAAAGTTGCTGGGGTGGTCGCTGCTGTTGCTGTAGCGACGGAAGTTTTCATTGTTGCTGTTGTTGTTGCTGCTCTTGTTGTTGTCATTATGACTATGGTTACTGTTATTAGCGTTATACTTGTTGTCGAAGTGAAAGGATGAATAGGCGCCGTGATCATGGCGCTTGTTGGCGTTGATGTCGAAAAGGCGAAGCCCATTCATGGTAGCCATGGTGGTGAAAGCACTTCAAAAGCGGCGGACTGATAACGAAAAAGCAAATCACACGATGGATTTTTTTATCAAGCCAGAGACGACGTAACTCACAACAATAATAAACTGTCTCCTGGGTTAGAATGGTTTGTTTAATTTGACTTAACTAGTAATGCTATTAAAGCTTAAGAGATCTGGTTCAGAAAACTATTAGACCTGGCAACGTGGATAACTCAGCAGTAAGGTCAACCCAAAATATGGATGGCAAGCCGAAAATGACTGATATCATGCTCGAAATAAAACCAGGGTCAGTTTCTGTTTATCTCTTATGGACAGTTTTAAGTTTTACTCGTCGTTACATATGCGGGTCCTAATAACGTGTAACAGATGTTTGTGAATTTCATCATCTGAGTCGTTTCATTCAAAACCTTCTTTTACGTAGAAGTATTACGTCATTAGTCGCATCATATTCATCGACTGGTCGTTATGGTAAACTTGATTTAGAATTGTACAGGTTTGAAACGTGATAAGCTCACGCGACGAATTGATACCCTTGAGGTTCGAGAACATTAATTGCCACCTTCTACTTAGCTTTGGTTTAGTATGAAACACATTTAACAGTATTCAACCAATGTCTGTTTATAATTTCAAAGCATTATGGAGATTCTCAGCAGATTCTATACCCAAAAGATGTAGGGCGTCGGTATTATCCGTTCGCGTTCTTGAATTGGTAAGAAATTATGTATTCTGTTTTTTCATTAGTAGTAAGCATCTTTCAGAAGCTTTTGTCTAATTTTAAAATCTAAGCCATGCTTGTGAGGGCAGTGATGTACAAGGCAGAGACATAAAAGCCCAATATTCAGGTTTACGACATGGAGACTTTGCAGTGCAGTTTGCGAAAATAATTGAAGTAGTGTTTAGAGTTAAGCTGTTTTATTCCCATTGGTTTCCTTGCAAGCAGTATGGGCAGATGGCGCTTGCTTGCTTGTGGTCTGGAGCTATCAGCTGAGGGATTGTTCGGCGAAATTCTAGTGGAAGAAAAAAAATGACATAAAATGGCTTTAGATCATTGAGTCATTGTTTGTTTTTGTTTTTTTTTTCAGTAAGGAAAAACCTTAAAGAGGTATCCGCATTATTCAGCACATCATGGCAAAATAATTACCATGAGTAAAGCCCTTAAAAAGCATAGAATCATAAAGTACAATAAGCTACGAAAAGCAGTTATGTGCATTGTACGGCGCTAGGGGCAAATGGTCTAAGAGATTATAACTGAAAGGCTTTGGACCTGATTGAGAAGCTCTAGAGAAAATCAGCGTTCCACTTAAATTTCTGCGAAATCCAGTTTATTAGTGAGACGCCAACGCAATCAATCCGATGCCTTTATTGCCTACATTAGTGATAATTGTAGGTTTCATGTTCACAACCTACGTAGTCAATAGTTTGAATAGTATTACTATTACCCATTTATAAGGAAACATGAAACTCGTTGTTTTTACATTAAATACTCTAGTGATAACTAAAGCTTATTAAAGTGCGCTTCTCTATTTTACTAGCCATTGGTGACATTTTCACAGCTCATAATTACATTTCCGTCTTGTTGGGCATGATCATTCGATGTTCCATTAGTGTTGATAATAACATGTAATTGAATAACCTCAGGCATTATTTAAGCAAACGTTCTGTTTATGGTTATTTAATATGAGAGAGGACCATTGCCTCGCAATAATTAACAGAGTTTTATAGAATTGGTTGATAGTGTTGTATTCCATCGCAGTAGTCATGACTGTAAATAATGTGCGTAAAATTCCAGGCTCACTATCTCTGCGTCATGCTGAACGCCTGGCTCGGCTCTTATGCGTTTCAGAGAGAATGAATGCCCACAGAAATATATTATTTTAAAAATAAATTGGGCCTATTGCACCATACCCTCGAAGCGCGTCCTACTTGTTCAGTTTGGAACTTTATAAGCGCTGACCAAAAAGAATCATTCCTTCCTATCTTATTTTATTTTATTGAACTTCCCTGTTTTACCTCAGCTATGGCTGGTGGTTTATCAGTGTTGTCTCGCGCCTACCTAATGCTGGAACTTCATCACCATTTAAAAGAACAAAATAGCTTACAATATCATATTTAACGGTTTGAAAAAGGCTAGGCCTAATCGTACAACATATCTTACATCAGGGTATTTTTATATTCCCAAAAGAAAATTATAAAAAAAAAACAACGAAACTGTTACCTACAGATATTCGTTTAAACTAATTGAGTGACTAACCAGTTATGTTAAAAGCACTGTCAACATTAAATGGAAGTTGCAGGACTTAGGCATTAGTTTTAAATAACTTTTTAGTTAAATTACCTAATCCTTCTCTTAATTAGGCCGAGATCTGCAAAAAGGAAGAGAGAGATAGAGAGAGAGAGAGGGGAGGGGGTAATACAGACAGACATGCAGAAGAGCAGTTATGATTATGTTAGCTATACATTTAGAAATGTAATAAAAATTGCTTTTGATAAAAATTTTGTTTGAACATGTTTCTTTTTTATTTCCTTTTCCATTGATGAAAATAATGAAATAACCAAGAATACATTTTTCCATCAGATTTGTGTTCTCGGAAGGAAGTGAAACATGTCTAAACTACCAGGAAATAAATTCTCGCATAAGAGACTAAGTGCAGAAATGCCAAGCAGTTGCCGTAAACCTGTGACAAAATTGGGTGTAGCTTCATTAAAACAGTGTTTGAGGCAAGCGTAACTGTCTTCTGTATTTTGAAGTATTGGAACATTGTGGTTGATTAGGGTTTAGGGCCATACAAAATAACATAAAGAAAACAGATCTGTAAGATGGAAATTAGATTTACTACTAGTCACGATAATGGGATCGACCTTTTGTCTCCCGAACAGAGCAAACTAGTCGGACTTCGGACACCCGAATTACAGAAAAATGCCGACTGGCTATGTGGCCTTGCGGTAAGACACTCGCTCAGAGATCGGGATGTGCGTGGTTCGACCCCCGGCCGAGTCAAACCAAGGACTTTAAAGTTGGTATAAGCAGCTAATCCGCCTTGTGTCTAGCTATATGGATTTCGTGTTAAGTATGGTCGACCCGGTGTCAGGATAATGTGACTGGGTGTGGTGTACGCAAGCGCTTCTTACATCACAGTGTGGCAGCACGCTTTCAATTTTCCCCAGCGCCGTCTCTGAGATACCCGTGAAGTTGACTAGGACGTTAAAAATCAAACAAGCAAGCAAACAAACAGAAAAATGCCTCTTCAGAGTTTTTTTATGTACTTCAAATTAAGGGAGTGTGGTGTCTACCATCATTTAACCAAGAAGCCACACATACATTCTATCTTTCATTGAGGGAAGTATTCAACCATATAGACACCCAGACCATGTCTTCCTTTGTGTGTCTTGCTCTTCATGTGAGTAACAGTGCCGCGTGTAATATTTGCTTCGACAAAGGAATGAAGTATTCTCAAAAAACTTTGTGTTTACTGTGAACAAGGCAGCGCAAAATTCGATTCGATGAATAATTTTCAAAAGCAAAGTGATCTCCACAAAGCAAACTTAATTTAAACGACTGTTGTAAGCTCGCATATTGAATTTAAAATTCATATTTTCTCAAATGAAAGAGAGGTAAAATTTAGAATGAAACATGCGGTGTAGAAGGATGTAAAGAGAGTGGTACTGGTGGTATCGAAGGACCCATAGTAAAGATGGTCTAACAAAACAAGTATCCTAAAAGCTTTAGGACACGTTGGTAAACCTTCTGTTAAAAGCAATGTCTTTAGCTTGGTATCTAAAGCACTGCCTAAGAGCTGAGCTAGTCTGCAATTAAACAAAACAGCAACAGCTGAACACGAGGATCTCATATTTGATTATTTAATTGAATGTTGACCTTATATCACTAGAAAAGAACTAAATCTGAGTAGCATGATAATATGCTATCGCTTCTACTTCGCCTCGCGTTAGCAAACTATATATTATCTCAAGTCAATTTTTTTTTTAAAGTAAGGTATATATTTTAGCTCTAAAAATATTGACAAAACAAGTAAGCTGTCGTCTTTACGCCTTCGTCAGCTTACTTGTTTTGTCAATATTTTTAGAGCTAAAATATATACCTTACTTTTAAAAAATTGACTTGCTTATCCACACAGCTCTACTGCGACTCCTGTTCAATTTATATATTATCTCAGTTGCACTACAATTTTAATATTATTTAATCAAAAATACTCACGTTATAAATACAACGAATATACTCTATTTAGGTATTTATGTGTGTGTGATTTCCTGTTGTATACTTTACATGTGTATGGCTGATGTTATAACATATCCATTTGTACAATCCCCACCCCCTAGAGGTCTGAGATAAAGTGGAAGATAATACTCGTAACTTTAACTTGTAAGAGTAAAAAAATTGGTGAACGTGCTTTCTCCTCTGTGCTCCCCATGTTTGTATCAACCTGCCTCAGAGGCTTAGGGAGGGGGGGGGTTGATCTAAAGTTTGCATTCAACATATCATTATCTAGAATCTCATCTATTTCAGAAACACGTATTGAACAAATAACAACACTTCCAGTTACTTTAAATGACGACCTCAAACACGTTCAGGGCGAGAAAATACAGACTTTAAGCAGCAACGCGTGAGTATGACGCGAACGTCTGTGGGTCTATTTTTAGAAACTGGTTTCATTATTTTTATAGTTTCCTCAATCTGCTTTCCCGATTTTCACGAACGCGTAGTGAGACACGGTGCGTGTGCTAAAGGTCTCTAGTGACTTAAACATTACAGAAAGACCTGGATTAAAATTCGAGACATTGCAGAGATCCGAGACGAACGGAGGACCTTCATCGCGGAGATAAGAAGTGGAGCAGCCGAAGCTGTACTGTGCGGTCAGACGACCCTACAAGCGAGCGGCTATAGTGATAGTGTATTGAATGTTTTGTATTTATTGTGGGTAAAAATCTCGTAAATGTTGTTTCTCTATGTTTCTAGATTTTTTTTCTGATCAGCCGGTGAAAAAATAAGCAAAAAATTCCTGGTAGTTTGGAAAATGCACGATAAAAGGTCTTGTAAAATGAGTAATAATTGTTTTCAAACAAATTTGACTCTTAAGAAAACCAATAATTTTGTTTACAAACAATCGGCTTAATCGGTCATCTGCTTTGGGCTACGGCTAGGACATACATTATAATCCGCTTATATCGGCATGCTTTAGAAAATCGATATTATGTCGATATATTAAAATATCAATAAAAATACAAAGCCAAAGAAAAATTACGGTAAGATCAACGGCGAATTCTCCCTTAATAATAATTTTATTATTTATACCTGTTTATTATCCTCTATTTTAATGCCCGATTATTTCCCTGCATTGATTTTTACAAGAAATGAGTTTGAGAGCCATTTGGTTTGCTGTGTCATAAATTTTGCTATTTCTTTTTTAATATAAGATAAATATTTCATCTAAGAAATCGAAACAATAATTGTTTTGTTTTTTTTCTCCCCTTTACGCTTGTATATTTCTTTTTCCCCAAGCCAATTAGTAGTCAGCATGTCGATAGAGCAAAAATGATGGTGATAAAATGCTAGAAATTGTTGTATAACGGTATAGAAAAAAAATTCCGCAACGAAAGGTCGATAACCGGGCTGTCTATAAAATTGGGCTCCATTGTAATAAGCTTATTGATCTCTTGGTGGCTATTTAAGACACATTGACACGCACAGATCTCAACAAGGGTGTATGTAATGGGGCTTGATACAGTTATTATTTGGTAATACAAAGTTTACACCAACCTGGATCTAGGTAATTGAAAGATTTTAAAAGTATGAAATTAGCAGTGGTAAAAAGTAGGCTTTGTAGTAGAAATGCCCGAAAAGTCTGCCTTTAGTATGATTCGAACCTTCGACTTATAGATGCTTCGGCACCCACCGCCTTGCAACGCCTCGCAGCTTTTACCATATATCGCCACCACGCTCCTTAATATCTTACAATTTGCTTTGTTCAATGCGTTCTAATGTGAGTATTGCGATACATGACTAATTTGGACTGGTTGCGAGAGATTATTCTTTAAACTTTTACTTTTCAGCTTGTATGCAGTAATGACATGGTGTGTTTAAATTGTTGTTGTTGGTGGTGATGGTAGTGGTTGTTTATGCAACTATTGCTGCTGCTGCTGCTGCTACTGATGATGATGATGATGGTGATGATGATGATGATGAGGATGATGATGAGGATGATGATGTTATTGTCCTTGCTAACGTTGTCGCAGTTATTCTGCTATTCTGCTGCAGTTGTTGTTCTTACTTTTTACTGACGGTATCGCTGTTTTATTATTGTTGCTGCAGTAAAATTTTCGTGTCATTCAAGTACTTAGTATCAACTGAATTGATTTTTTTTCATCTCTAATTACCCTTGTCCAGTCAATATTGAATTTATTTGTATTTGTGTAACCATTATTGGCAACCAACACATATTCAACTCTCAGGGAAAAAAACTTTCGCGTGGAGCAGAAGTTTTGAGGTGTAAATAAAAAGCTACGTTGTTCTGAAAATTCACAACTTGCTCTCAAGGTATACCCTGCCGTCACTTTTCATGCTATAAGGCTTTTTCGTATCATAACCGTAGCAACAAACAAAACAGAACATAGCTCCCCAGGGCGGCATGATCCGCTTTTTATTTCCCAGTTCTCATAGACAACATGTTGGCCCTTAGCCAGACTACCACACCACAACAAGAGGGTGGAGACTTCAACATAAGCCTATGATATCAACAATAATCATACAAAAAGAAACTAAGGAGGAAAAAATAGCTATTGAGATTGGATTGGACAGACATGGCTGTTCACAAAGGACGGGTCCCAAAGGCATGTTTATTGTGTGTTCCATTATGTGACAGACAAAGCTTTCAAGGCGCGGTCGGGTCGGAGTAGACAAGACCCAAGCGTAATGCTTCCTTTCTTTTTGTGCGGTGCTCTTCTATCTGTGAAAGGTTGAAAGGTGTTGTTGGACCTAGACGACTATCATCATGGCGGTTGCTGACCTGTTAATTGCCGATTTTTAAAAATTGTTGGCTTCACATTAAATTTGACGTAGTAAATTCTCGCCCATTGAATTTTAGTGTGAAGGATGTGAGAGGTCTGAAGTTTCGTTTCATTTTAAAATAGAAAGTCGAAGAGATTTTTTTAAAAAATAAAAAAAAACAGCCAAAAGAGTTACAGAAAAGAATGAAAGTGTTGGCATTCGAATAGAAATGTGGTGATAAGTTAAGTAAGCAGGCTGCTTAAAGTTCTGCCTGTTGCATCGTGTGCGCATTGTAACATTAGGTCTGAAGCCGACTTTGTGGTCGGGGATGAACATCAAATCACAGACAAACAGATCCAGACGCACATATACCAACATAAATGTTGTTTTTATTTCAGTTTAGCTGTACTTCGTCTTCTCTATAGGGTCAGTGATGTGAGCACAGAGGAGCGTTTTGAGCTAAAAGAAAAAAAAAGTTTAGTGGGATAAAACTCCATTAACAATTTTTTATTTATTTTTAATTATCAAACACATGAAGACGAAATCAAAGGATAAAACCACATTGACTATGAAAGAAAGAGGAGGAAATCAAAGCGTAACCATGTGTATAACTTTATAAACTATAAGCTTGTCAGTTAAGCGTAAATTATGTAACATTTATGAAAGACACCAAGATGATATTATGAGGACAGAGAAGCATAAAATTTGGAGAATGAAAATTGGGCTTTCATTCCAAGCAAGCAGAGATAGAAATACAGGGCTAGCCTGCCTAAGAACACTTTCAAAGCATTGTAAAACTGTCTAATTTCGCACGGTTAATTTCCATTCTGTCTTGCTTTTAACAGGGTTGTAACTGATTTGGAATGAAGTTCAGCACTGATTAAAACATCGGAAAGTAACATGATTCAAAAACGCAGCTTAAGTAAGCCATTAAACTTGATTGATATTTGACTAATATAACCCATTATTTTGAACATTCTCAAGTGCGTAATTCTTTATCCCTGTCAGTCACTGAGTGTCATAAAATCATGACCAAGAGTACAAATCGTAAAAAAAATTAATGTCTGTTTTGAGCGAAGACTGCGATCAGCAAGTGCCCTGAAGCTGTAAGCATTTAATAGGAAAAGGTTAAAATAGCTTCCTATATGTGATGAATATTGAATGTGTTAGTGTGATCACGTCGTTTTAGAAGAAAAAAAACATTAGCAGATTAATTCAAAATGAAAATTAAAGAGGTCACAACACGCATTAATTGAACTACACAGGGGGGGGGGAGGCTTTTCCATTTAAAATTTGATACAGGATATTGTTCTGAATCGAGCCAATGCACTAACCTTGATTTGGAAATTTCTTCATATTTGTATGAGCATGCCATCTCGCCGTGTAATTATGTATCCCATGTGGTATTTTAAATGAGTGGCAAATCGATTGTTACTAAATCAGCCCCGATAGGCTTGTGCCTCAAGATCAAAATAATGGTCTTTTTAATTATGTGTCACATCTAACCGGATAGTCTCAAAGGGGCGTATTGGCGACATGGTATAAGCCATGTTTCTCTAAGTGGCAAGGCGGTGGGTGCCGAAGCATCTATTGTTCGGGTCATACCAAAGACAGACATTTCGGGCATTTCAACTTGAAAGCATACGTCTTTCCACTGTTAATTTCATATCTTTAAAACCTTTTAGTCTCAAAGGGGTCAAATGCCCTGGGCTTTTTTTCATCTGTTACCCCGCTGCACTAATTCTCGAAAAGACAAATCTTTTTTGGCCTACTCTCAATCTCTCTAGTAGTGTTTTAATCTTTATATTACTTAGTCACAGCGTTGAAAATGTCATCCTTTTTTGTTTGTTTTTTTTAGGGGGGGGGTTGCCTTCTTTCTGTCTTTTTTAATCATTTTCACAATCCTCTCTGTCCCTCAGCCTCTCTAAAACTTCCTTTATGTTTCATTCCTTCTTTTTATGGCATTATGATATCACGTTTTGTTTTGTATTTTTTGCGAAGATTGGTACCTGTTGCGGCGTTGCTGCTTTTTTTTTAAATTTCCTATTTATTCGCCATTCGTGTCTCTGGGGTCATATACAGATATACAGTATATAATATGTTAATGGTTAAATTGGATTTTTTTATCTGATAATTTAAATCACTTTTTTACACAACTACGTTGTTGTTGCTTTGCTGCTGTTGTTGTTATTGTTTTACCTATTTTGTATTGTACCATGCAAACAATGCTTGTTGACATCTCAGACCAAATAGAGTCTCTTAACGCTATTGTTTGTCTCTATGATGAAGTCCCAAAGCCTCGAAAACCAAATGTTTTTAATATACTTATATTAGATAATTAGAATGGAAAAAAATCCAAGTTTCCAATGTTGGGATCAATGAAATTGATCTTATTTTATCCAAACAAATGTAAAAACATGGTCTTAATCTGTTGTTTGGACTGTTTAATCTGCAATATCTGATACTGATGATAGCCATATTTTATTTTTAGGTATTCTCAATCTCCAACGTTTAAAATGTCATCGCTTGTTCAAATCTAAAAACAAAGTTGACACAGAAAACCCAAAAATCCATAATTACTTCTCGTTTGATGGTTTAACATTTACTCACATGCGACCATTAATAAAACATTATTTCATCGATGCATAGATTTTTTTAGTGCCATGGATTAATTTACAGTACATGAGTTTATGAGGCAGATATTGCGTTCTTTTTTCGTTTTTTTTTCATCCATTCCGCTATCCTTAACGTAGTAAATGTGAAAGCTTTAGCCCACTGATAAGTTAAGAATCAAAATACTAATTAAATAAATATATAACGATTATCTATGGTCACAGGCTTTTCCTTATTTACCTGAGATATGATTCCGCCCATAAAAAATATATTCAAATTAAACCGTCTTTATTGTTTGTTTTTAACGCCTAATAACAAAAAAAGTATTTAGTTTTTAAGCGAGTACGATTTTTGCCCACTCTAAGTATTTCATAGCTGCTATTATAATTCTTTTGCGAAAATCTAAAGCTTATCTCATTACCTTCAAAATAATGATAACTCCGAGTTCACGATAGACTCATAGCAGGATGTTAAGCAAGTTTAGAAGCTAGCTTTTTAAAAAAAACTAATGTTCTCTGAGAAATTTCAATTTAGTATGTTTGAATGAGCATAAGGTTAGCCTAAAAGATAGAAAAAAAAATGTTGACCATCGTAAAGATCATAATAAATTGATTTAAATAAATACAGTTCCTTAAACTCTTTTTTGCTAAAAATGAATTTTCACTCCATTTTATCGTGTTGTGAAAATTATTATTATCGAACCGTTCTTGCGGATTTGGTCACTTAAGAAGCTGGTTATTGAGATACCGAATAGACAAGAAGTGAAAAGAATAGCATGATAAGTAAATAGGCAGTTAGATATACATCTGTATTGATCAGATCTGAGAATAGATACTAATAGTGAGAGAAAGACGGAGAAAGAGATTGTGTGTGTGTGGGGGGGGGGGG
>BMAT01008936.1:65147-78895 GCA_019649035.1 Elysia marginata
CATAGTCTATAATCATGTACAAAATATAAGAATTTGGTGATACAGGAAGTCACTAAGACTCCTAAATCTCATGACCTCAAATCCCCCCCCCCTCCTCCTTTTACCGACAATGTCAAAATGCTCGGAGTTGTGAAAGGTTGTCCTGGATATTAAAGAATTGAATTAAAAGTCAGTGACCCATTTTTGGTAATCTAGTACAAAAAAGAACATAGAGGGTTTTAGTTAAAATGCGCGCGAATTTTTTGGAGACGCTTTTAACTGGTTTGGATTAAACAGATTAGAGGGGGAAAGGGGGAATCTCCCTCGATTTAAGAGCGCACTTGAGTCTCTTTTTATAGTTCTTCTTTCATTTTCTGTTTAAAAATTTCTTAAATAAGTAAGACTAAGCTGTATACAAATTTTACAACGGTGATATTAGTAGTTACGGTACAGGTTTTTGTGGATCTTAAATTACAAAGACTCCGGGGTTTAATAAGGTGCGGAACAAAACTCTTCATACATTTATTTCGCTTTGCATTTTAATATATTCTTTTGCTATTTTTATTAAAAAAAAAGAGTTGCAGTTTCCAATTAATTGTGCCTTATCGAAGATTTTTTTATTTAAATTATTCTTTCCAAACGAAAGCGCATGAATCAGCCAATCATCCCATCATGCTTTTTTTTTCTTCTTTTTGATCACCTACTCTAAACAGCACTCTGGGCTTTTAGGGATGAATTATTAAAAGGGGTCTGGGTAAACAGGTAGCACTAAATTGGGTGGGGTTTTTTTTTAGTTCCGGCTATGAAACTTGAGCAGGGAAACGCTTTGCAGAAAAGCCATGGGGGTGGTTTGGTTTTTGTTGATGGAAATAGATATAGTTCGAAAAGGTGCAAAGTAAACGGGGAGAAAACGGGGGGTAGAGAGAGACAACGATTGAAAGAGAGAGAGAGATAGAGAGAGAGAGAGAGAGAGAGAGAGCGAGCGAGGGGGGAGGGATAGAAATCCAAGCAAGCACATGAACGGCCAGACAAACTGAAGAAAGAGAATAGATACAAGGAAGAGAAAGGAAAGCGTAAAATGTATTAATAGACAAAAATAAGAACCGATGATGTGAAATATAAAATTTGTATTAACACCTCACTTTGACATTGGAAAACAGTGTGAACGTGGTAAACAAGTGGACACGCAGGCGGTGTACTAATGCCAACTACTGAATTAGGTCTGATTCTAATTTTAAAAGCAACGTCTTTAGCTTACACATTACTTACTGATGTTGTGGCCTCTAATTACCACTATAATTATATATTTTCCCAAGACCTCTGTCCGACAAAGTACAGGCTTTAGTGACTCCCCTTGCTACTTCCGTGTTGTAGTAGGCATTACCATAATTAAGACCTGTTTACATGCGGAACTGAGGATGATGCTTGTGACCTTAAAGTACTAAATTCTTCCAAGTGGAGAAAGAGACCTCAGAATTACTGAATCCCAATCGCAAGTAACAATTTATGTCGTCCTTATTCGATGCATGTTTTCTTGTCGGGCTTGCAGATATCTAAATTACGTCTAGCTGTTTCATGAAAAGATAAGCAAATAAAAAAACCGCAAAGATACTTTGACAATGCTGCTTTAGAATAGCATTAGTACAGCTGTATATAAAAGAGTTCGAAAGGTCTAATAGTTGTTAGGATTATAAATTTAAAAAAAGGTTGCTTAGAATATTTAACACCATAAACAAGGTTAAGAGAAAAATTAGTAAAGAGCACTCTTTTATATAATGAGGCATTGAGAAATGGCGAGTAACAATTTATGTGTATTATTATCTGCTAGTTCTTCAAAAAAGTTCATAAGAGAAGCAGCTTTTTTTTTTAATTCTTTGGTCCTTACCTGATCTAGACTTTTTTGTATCAAATTTGTCAATGGAAAACCCTATGCTACTACAAATAGTTTGATTTGTTAGTTGCTTGAATTATTATGATTGTAATCTGGTCGCCACTAGGATCTAAGTTCTTCTTAAGGTATACGACACCAAAATGACCCGTCAAAACACACAGCAGTGCTCTGATGCAGAGAGCGTAACGACACGGCCACCCACGCCTCTTTTACGTCAAGTTTGATTGACAATCACGCCGCACGGGCCCTTTACACGCGCAGTTGGCCTATCGACATTTTTATCGTTGCACCGACAAACAGTCTGCGTGGGTCATCGATGTAAAAATAGTTTGTCGAAAACAGACATTCCGTTTAGACGATTAAACTTTTATCTACGAGTCGTTAGTTCTTCGACTTCATAAGCACTGGTGGATACAGTCGATACCGCAGAATGAAGAGAAATGCGAGATTCGAAATGAAATGAAAAAAAATCATCAAATCATTTTAAAAATTAGTTATGGTAAATACGCGTCAAATAGCATTCTATACGCGAGGATTTTGTTAAGTTTAGGTCGTTGATCACAAAAATTATATCATTTTTAATGATAGTTTGGAACTGGGCCGACAACAAAAAAACAACGCCTCCTTGTCAACTGGGCTTAAGTTCATCGATCGGAAAATATCTGGCGTCGCTAAATATTTGGCGCCCGAACCGAAAAACAGTGGATATCGATACAATCGCATATTTACACGCTCAGTCTCATCCACATATTTATTGTCCAGAATTCTACAATTCTGTGGGTACTGCATAGTTTGTCGATGGCCCAACACTGTGCGTGTAAACGTCTCGTGATAACAATACGATCGCCTTATTTAGGAGTCGTCAGTTTTAACCTTGACTTCGTCTATCCGCAAGCCACGGTTTTATATAGTTATGAGTCTCCAAATTTAAGCAAGGCATAAGTTTAGCAGCTGATTAGGTGTTAAATTGGGACGGCAATTCTCTCTAAGACTTTGCAGTTGACAATTCGCTACAACTTTGAAGATTAAGTCACATAACTACGGGCGCTTAATATAGACTGTAAGAACAAGATTCCATCTAATAAGATGACTGGTGGGGTTCTACCAAGTTCTTTTGTTCTTGTCATTCAGGCTTAAACTGTTTACCATGGACCCAACGATCGAGGAAAGAAATAGGCTGAGTAATGTTCCAGTCCTTTGAACCTGTTACATAAGATCCAGTTTTGTTGACCTGTAGGGACCTGAAAGGTTTCTAATAAAATCTTGCTTTGAAGCGAGACTAATCTCTAAGACTTTACACTTATTCTCTCTCTTTATACTAGATCTAGATTCGCTGGCCTGCAACTCAACTTGAAAGGGAGTACGGGGAGTAACGCATGTACACGGAAAGTAACAAAAAAAAACAACTTCATAGAAAGTTAAATGAAGACGTTACAGCCTACGCAAAAGCTTGAATACGGTTTGACGGTTCATCTCGCGAAATGCGAGTTACATTAACATGCATCTGATCATAGAATGTCGGTTACTATTTTTACAGGGAAAGCTAACACACAGGTAAGCTAAATGTGTGAGTGATTAAAATCTTTATAGGTTCACTAAGGTCTTTCCACTCCTACAGGTAAATTAAATCCCACATTTCCACTAAGACTAGCAGCAGCTTACAGAGATACTTGTTTAAAAAGATTCTTTTTTGTTGTTGTTTGTTTTCTTTTTGGATCACTTCTTTCGTCTTTTTGGAGAGAGAGATATAAAATGAAACAAATGCCAAGAAAGCCATTCGAAAAAAGGCCATGAAAGATTCCAAGAAGGTGTTTTTAAAATTGTAATTTGGACCCGAATTTGGTTATTTGGTTCAACGTTTTGGTACGATTGTCGTATGAGAAGTCTATTAACGAAGATGACAATAATTTTTTAATTGGTACGGTTAGATCCTAAGCAAGATTTTGTGTCTGCGCGTATTGTTGGTTAGATTATTTTAATCGTCATTTTATTGCATTTTGCTTTACTATAACTATATTCTTTTGTTTCTATATTTGTTAAATTAGATGCGGATGAAGAAGTAAACTAACTCAAAGACCGCGTGCCGTGTGTCATGCCTGCGACAACAAATTAATATTCCCTGCATAAATCCGGACAGGTGCGTAAATCACACAAAAACTGTAGGTTTCCTTCATTTTCAGAAAACGCCCTGAGCAGGTGGTGGGTATAGACTGCAACAACATCGTGTGGAAATACAGAAGGAAAACACAAATGTAAAACCAACGGTGACAACCCTGCTCTAAAACGCATCATTAATTCCGTCCAAAATGGGCTATAACCCGCTGAGGTTATGACTGGCATGCCCTCAAATGGGGGGAAAAGTGATCACTGTCAAAGCTATTTCCGGTTCGGAACGCTTCAGGCTACCCCTTCATCTAGTTTATGTCTTTCGTTTTGCTTTGTTTTCTACTTGGTATCAAAGCACTGGTAGACTTTCTTTTTAAAGTAATGATTTTATGGTTGAAGGTGGCTTACATATGGCTTACAAAACAAGTTTTATTTGAGCCATGGTTTGGAGCCAGGGTAGAATGATCCCCGAGGGCACGGGCCGTGTAGGATTGATGAAGGAGAAAATTACCGTAGTGACGGCACAAAAATGTTCAAACTTGATTCCTGATAAAATATTAAGCGGTGTTCGCGATTGTTACAAGCTACAGTAAATGAGTAATACTAAGCAGCTTAATACTCCTTTTGTGATAATATACTCCAGAAGTGGAAATATTTAAATTCATCTTTTGTCATATTTTTTATACACTTTTTTAATCCCTTTCGGGAAATTAGTCTTCGTTACTTCGCGTAACTGTGCCGCCACAGAGCAGCGCCACTAATGCCCCTGCAGACCAGTACATTTGAAGCCTGTAGCTAGGTACCATTTCATTTTACAGGTGGGTAAACTGGGGAAAGTTAGTGTAAATTGCTTTCCCAAGGCAAGTGCAACATGCCATGGTCGGGAATCGAACCCGCGACCTCCAGATGTCGAGTCCGACGCGCAAACCACTCCGCCACGCTACCCCTAAAAGAATACTCCAGAGGTGGAAATATTTAAATTCATCTTTTGTCATAATATTATTATTCTTTTGTCAACTGTGTCTTAGAAATCAGAGCATATTTCCAGAAAAGAAACTAATTAGTGGTACTTGGTCCAGTGGGTATACCGGTGTCTATAAAACTATCACGCAGTGTTCTGAGATGGACTTTTCATACAAAGGTTTGCAAGGCAACTGGGGAAAACAAGGCACAAATCGCTCAGGTTTATTTTTGAGTTAAAATTCCTTAAGACAAAACTGCTATAAAAAAAAAAGGTTTAAATTGCTTTACACTAATGTAATTATGTCGTAGCAAGGAAAATCTAGAATTCAATTTTTCCATATTTTAAAAGAGCACAGAGAACACAGAGCATGCCTAAAGTAAAAGTCAACATGTCCGGTTTTCGACTCACGATTTACCTTGGTTGCCTAAATACACACATTTTTGGTCTGGTTACTGCTGCGCGTCATCATAAACGAGGATAAGAGATAGACATAGATGGTGGAGACGGCCACTGCGCCATCTCAGTAATGATTGAAGGGTTTATTGCTAAAAATTCGCAGTGGGTTGAAGTAACCTTTAGGTGAGAATGGCTGAAAAGGTTTTGGTCATTTGAAATGTTTGGGTTACAATGAGTGTAAGACGCCATTATTAGTTAAGGAAAGGTCACATTTAATACACTTCTGCTTACTATTTTTTTCAAGTAGTAGGCGGAAGGACACAAATAAGCAAACTATTTTCGCGTGTTTTGTTTGTTGAATTCTGAAGAATTTAGGTTAAAATCTAGAGCTAATTTAGATAATCTACATTTAGCGCCTGATAATTATAGAAGATATTTTTTATCTAGAATCTGTATTAGACGACCTAGATCTATCTTAGGTTTTGGGCGCCATTTTCCTTCCATTTTAGGCTCTTTGTGTCGTGTTTAGTTCCGTTTAAGCACGAGGGCATAGGCTCAGGCTCTGTGTGCCAAATTTTTTTTAAAGCTGCAGGTCACTTTTTCACTAACTGAACGAAGTATTATTATCCAGTGGTGTTTTTCCTCGTTATGAAACACGCTATAATATTCGATCCACACGTCAATTTTAGTACACGGGCAAATAAATAACCGTTTTCCAGTGTCTGCCGATTTCTGGGGTTTTATCAGCCTTTTAAGCAGTTTAGAAGAGTCGAATCTTGCAATATTTGTATAGTAGAGTCGAATCTTGCAATAGTTGTATAGTAGAGTCGAATCTTGCAATATTTGTATAGTAGATTCGAATCTTGCAATATTTGAAGGGAAGGGGTGAAAGAAAAAAAAGGAGAGAAAGAGACTGAGATTAGTACATGTATTTGCACGAGCCATTTAGCTGGCTTACGGGTAAGTTCACCCAAAATATTTACTTTCCAAAGTGCTTGATACGTCTTTGGCTCTTTTTCTTCTTGCTCTTGGTAAGCACTAACGAAGTACTCTTGCCTTGCCTCCCGTTACACTGTTTCCCCAAGTAAGACTAAAGTGCCCTTACGTACTAGTTCCTCAAAACCCAACGCTTAGAGTATAGACAGGCTCAACTCTCTTTTACACTTTCCTCCCTCATATATACTAGACAAAGCTTTGTTGATATAAAAAGTAGTTAGCGTTTAGCTTTGTGATTTGATTTGTTAGTGTGTTCGTGTGCGTGCAACACTGTTCATAACTATATTAAGTTTCTCCAGTCATGAAGGCGAAGAGAGAGCAAAAAAATTTTTAAGAACTGTTTCTAATCATCTTTCTAACTAAATACTCTATTTTTAATGTATTATCTGTCTATCTGTCTTTTTATCTGTTATACTATTGTATTTGCATCTGTCTATTAGCGGATCTTTATTAACACATATTTGTCTTTCTATCTTTTTATTACTAATAACCCTATTTTTAAGTTGTCTACGATGAAGGTTATATTTACTTATTGGGAAGATAGACAATTAAACAAAAAGAAAACATTTGCATGTTACCAGTTCAAAATGAGTCGATGCTTTTATTTCCATACTGCAGGGTGTAGGTTTTTTAAAATTTTTAAACAACATACATGTTTTTGAGATCCCAAACGTCGAAGAGAGCGTGAAAAAAAATATTTTAAAAATTTTAAGACAATAATGGCGCTTGTTTGGAATTTACATACAAAGAAAAATAGGCATTGATCTACTTCTAAAAGGCGTTTTCTTAATCTAAAGTTTCTGATTGTGAGGCATATCATTTTAGTTACCAATGGAAAACAAAAATGAAAAAAAAATATTATTTTGTAACTTGCGTCTTGGCTAAAACGGTTAAAACAATACTAAAAGAAGAAACGCTCTCCCCTTGCGCCTGTCACTTAATCGGTGATGATAAAATAAACCTTGCGTTCTTTCTGTTTATTGGTAAAATTGACTTGTTTGTTAGTTGTAGGCTGTCAAATTATTCCACAAGCATGAGCGGTTTTTTAAACAGATTTTGCGTTTTATTTTAAATACTGACACCATTTCCTCTAGTTTAATTTTGTTATAGTTGAAGACTAGATAAAAACACCCACATGAACGAATTTCAAAAAGGTTTTTTTTATAGTAAGCCTGCATTAGAAGGGGCTGTGTAAATCTTTTGCTCAACAAGTTTCCTTTTTTTCGAAAAGGAAAAAAGCAACGATCTTTATTCGTTTTTATACAATTAAGGAGTATCAATGCTGTTTCCGAAATTTTCAAAAATTACGAAAACCAAGTCCACTATATATTTTTCAAATCAAGTAGTTTCTCTGCATGTCTGATTAGGTTCTTTGGAATTGATAGGAAATGGAACCGTCTTAGCTTGCTTTAATTGGAGATTTCCTTTTACTCCATCAATCAGGGCCATGTTTTACAAAAGGCAGAGAGAGAGAGAGAGAGAGAGAGAGAGAGAGAGAGAGAGAGAGAGAAACAAAAATTATAAGTGTGGGTGACTTGGCACGAATAGTAAAACGAGTGACTTCACTACCTTTTTTTTTAAAGATTTTTTTCCTATTTAATTTCTTTTTTATTACATTTCCTTTTTGTGTCAGAAGTAAAGAAAATGCAATAAAAATGACGGATTGCTGAAAGTATTCACAGTTTTGATTTGTTTATCAAGTGTAATTTTAGCTTATGTATTCACTTGTTTTGTCCTGATGCACCGAATCTTTGTTATCTACGAGTATGTCATGTACTGCTCTATATATTCAACGCAAATTGCCCATGTAGTTTAATAAAGTGTATCTTTTTTATCCTATTAACATTAGATTAATAAAGTATCAAGTGTTGATTTTGATTGTGTTAAGCTTTTGGAATGTTGTGATCACGAAGAGTTTAATAGAAGATTCAGCATCATTAGTGAATTGATATCAGACCTACGCGATAATGTTTAACATTGACGTAATATATGATGATGAAGCATAGTTACCCCTTTACGTCTCATAGCTATAAACGTTATGGGATTACTGTTACCACTTCTTTGACATTTCATTAACAAGTTTGGTTTTTCCATTTCACATGGCAGGTGGCCAAAAGCTGCTGATGTCATTTTGGAGGGTAATTTTACAGTGGGCATGGGATGGTAATGGCCGCATAGTCAAAGAAAGCCAAATTTAGACCATAGATCTCACAAGTCTGTCCATAACGGCTTTGATCACTTTACAATTATTAAGTAGCTGATTGAGACTTCCGGTGGGTTTTTGCCACATCGCCAAATATAATTATAGATGGAGAAGTGAGCAGTATTAATAACAGCAACAACAAAGCGACCAATTTTATGGCAACTACGCAAACCTGTGAGAAATTTAATATGACAGACCAGATTCAAGTTTTATAGCGCGACAGCTTGTTTTGTTTCTATTAGTCTAGTCTTTCGTAATATTGTTGTTCCAGAGCTTTTCACTTACGCTCATGAGGGTAGAACGGACAAAAACTAGGTACTAAAACAGTATTAAGTAAGAGTGTCGAGTGTCTTTCCCCTTGCTTATTTTTGATAAACCTTGTAAAGAACGACGGACGATGTAAAAAATAATGGTAAAATATTCTAAGCGTGAGTGACTTTGCACGAACAGTAAAACGAGTGACCCTTCCCCCTTTTCTTTTTTTAATGATTTTTTCCTATTTAATTTTTTTTACTAGATTTCTTTCTTATTTCAGAAGTAGAGAAAACGAAACAAAAATGACGGGTTGCTGAAATTATTCACAGTTTTGATTTGTTTACCACGCGTAATTTTTGGTTTGTGTATTCACTTGCTTTACCCTGATGTACCGAATCTTTGTTATCTATGTAATGTATTGGTGATGAACGGGGAGGGCTTGTAAATTGAAAATTTTCGCTACATCAGCTCACTTTGAAGGACTTAAGATATAAAATAAATAAAAACATGAAAGTTTGAATACCTTAGAAAAATATAAGTCGAGGAAAGAAAAATTATTTCCCCTTCAAAACTAGCGACACCGGATCTTACTTGTTTGTATGACGAAATTCTTTAAGCAAATTTAGGTCTATCCTTTAGAATATGAGTATTTTTAGTTGCAACGACCCCTAAAAATATAATAAAATAAACAATATTCTATTAATTAATGTAATACGACTGCTTCTTATACTATTACCTTAGCACTTTATTTTCCAGAAACAACTGCGGCTGAACTCTGATATTCCAATCACGATAAAGTGAAATACAAGCCACTGAAATCACTCGCAATGGTTCGGCTGTCATACGAATAGTTACTACCTGAATTATAATGAACATTGCGCGGGCGAATCTAGTTTATAAGTGGGCGATGACATAATATGGGAAATCAAAACTGTACGAAGTTTCAATCATTGTTCAATCATCAATATGAAAACCTAATTATAAACACTTACCTCAAGGCACTTGTACTTATGTTCCGAAATCCATTAAATCTTTTATGAAAATCCTTTCACATGTCCTGAAATATCCAAGAATAATAATTGCTTTGTTACAAAAGTGTGTCGTATGACCCTCTGCCTGTGCTATCCGAGAGAAAAATAACCAAATCGACAGAACAAGGGCCTTTTTAAATGATATTTATAATGCCAATCTTCCTTTCCTACACAAAGGAAAAAAGTTTGACCTAGAGTATTAGGAATTTCCAAAATAAATAGACTTGACAAAGTTGACAAGGGAAAGCAGGGTGTGGAGTTAAAAGGAAGAGAAAAAACTCTCTCTTTTTTTTGTTAATCCGGATTAAGATTCTAAGGCGTTTCCGTTTGAAGTCTGAGGTATATATACTGTGGATTAATACCCGCTTATTCTTTTTTTCTTTTCCTCTAATTCTGAAATAAAACAAGTCCAAAAAAAAATCACAAATGGTTACACGTAAATCTTTCGTCAGTTCTGATTCTGAACTGAATTTTTCATTTCGTAGTCCACTAGAACACAATCATACACAATGTCAGGTAAACCAAGTCCGATCTATTTCGGCAAAATAAATGATAAAAATAGGTTGCTTTTTCGTGGTATGATGTAATGCTGGTATTCGAGGCATACTCAATTTTATATAAAAAGAGATAAATCGAATACCTGTCCATGCGACTTCAACGTGTAAAATCATAGGACATATCCTTTCTTTTCCGTTTTAACTCCAAGAGAGGCGTTAAGCGGTGTAGAAATACGTCATAAAACCCCATATGACGTGTCGTACTGCTTCCATTAGCTACTCTCTGTCGTTAAAAAACACCCGCCTCCCTTAACAAAAAGCAAAGGTAAATACGAGTCCCCCGCTTCTGTTGAGTCAGTTTTGGGGCCTCCCTTGCAAACAGTTTCGATGTGTAGTTTTTATGCTTTGTGTGTCCACACTTGTCCATGTATTTATTTAGTGCAAACCAACTAACACTGTTCGTTGTTAAGCTACAAGTTAGTCAGTAAACATGGTAGGACATCATGTGGTTAACCTGAGGATGAACTTAATTTTGATGATCCTCAATTTTCATTCATGGAAATGACTAATGGCCCTAATTCTCTTTTAGTTTCTTCATTTCCTTTCTCTCTCTCTCTCTCTCTCTCTCTCTCTCTCTCTCTCTCTTTCTCTCTCTATCTATCTCTCTCTGTTCCTATCTCTCTTTGTCTCTCTCTGTCTCTATCTGTCTGTCTCTCACTCTCTGTCTCTCTCTGTTTATCTGTCTGTCTCTCTCTCTCTCTCTCTCTCTCTCTCTCTTTCTCTCTCTATCTATCTCTCTCTGTTCCTATCTCTCTCTTTGTCTCTCTCTGTCTCTCTCTGTCTGTCTCTCTCTGTCTGTCTCTCACTCTCTGTCTCTCTCTGTTTATCTGTCTGTCTGTCTGTCTCTCTCTCTTTCTCTCTCTCTCTCTCTCTCTCTCTCTTTCTTTCTTTGTCTCTCATAGTCTATCTGATTCTTCCGAGGAGAGGGGAGGGGGTTGCTTTCTTATACTCGCATGAATATATCCTGCTGCTAATCCATCTAGCTTTATAGCAACTACCTTTCTGTCTAGCATTCTGTTTCTCTATCTTTTTCCCATGTTCCGGTGTACTTTTAAAAAACAATAGATTTATTATAACAGCTGATAATTAAAACGTAGCGTGCCTGACAAGAAAAACCAAGGGGACAGCACTTTAGCAAAAATCCAAATCATCATGATTGAGATTCAACAGCCCATAACGTCCCCGATACGGTCGCCTTAGCCTCTTCCCCCTTTTCTCTTAGTTCAAAGAAAAACCTGGCAATTCAAAGATTTTAGCTCTTTTGTCGATTCAAATACTGGCATAGAATAGCATGAGTAATGAGTAAGTATGCCGGTTTGGAGGGTCATTAATTCTCACCTGCTTCAAAAAACCGGTTCTTGGTGCCCGGCGTTTTGCCTGAGGGCGGAAATAAACCAATGTCATAAAGACCTAAGTTTGTGGCCCAACCTAATCCATACAGAAGTTGGAACGGGCTAGGCTGACATTTATTAAGCAAAAAGATTGCAAAATGGTCGATAGCAAAAAAGGGTCGAATAAATTGGAGATGGTTATAGACAGCAATCCCATAATAGTGTGTCTCGAGATTTAAGTTTCTGTTTACCCTATGCAAAAAAATGTATTTGATATGGCTGCAAGAAAGATAAGGTTTCTTTTTTTAGACATGTATACCGGTATGGGTTTGGTTAGTTTCTTTTATAAAAAACATAGAATTGGTGTTTCTTGAAGAAAGAGAGATATAAGAAAAGCAGTAAGGGAAGGGAACTTGAAAAGAAGAAACGATCACCTAAACATATACATTTGAAAAAAGGCAGACAACAATTAAGCACGACAAATTAAATGCGCAAAAAGATTATATGACAAAGATAAGGCACAGACTAACACGTTCAAATTTAAATAAAAGTGTTCAAAAGATGCCCTTTATATTTGGAAATCTACATGTATCTTATTACCTTTATATCAACATAGTCCGAGCGCTAAACATTTCAGCTCTTTGTCTTCACCCAGTGCGTTAACAATTCTACCCTCAACCCATCCCACTTACAACGGATGACCGGCTAAAATGCCAAACACAGTTATCCCTCTCCCTTTTCCCTTTGTTAAAGTGTTTTTCTTCTCGACCTCAAGGGGTCACTGTTTTCCACGTGAATCGGTGTAGAAAATTGCTTGGTGTAAAACCAACAACTAGACTTAGATCTAGATCTAGTAACCGCCTACATGGCTGTTGTGTGGATATCCTGCAAAAGAGGCAAGCAAGAACACGGGTTAAATTGTCAATCTGCAAGTGCTTGCTTTCTCAAGTTCAGTTTGGTGTGTACCAATCATGATTGAGATCTAACCTTGTCCGCAATGGAAACAGAGCCATTTAGTTCCGCTTCAGAAGAAATACAAATACAGTCCTTAGAAACCTTAGTAAAGTAAAAGGGGCCAATTGTTTTGTTCTGCCTTGTGAATCGTATTTCTCATCCTGCTCGGTTGATTTTCTCAGCTAGAATGCTTGCTCTCTCTCCTCTCTCTCTCTCTCTCTCTCTCTTTCTCTAAAATATCATGTTTGTATTTAACGGCCAAATGAAAAAAGGCACTGTGCCTAATTTGCTACCGTTGTAAAATAAAATAAAATTCAAATTCAAATTCTCTCTCTCTCTCTCTCTCTCTCTCTCTCTCTCTCCTTTGTCTCTCTTTCTATGTCGTTTCTTTTCACGTTCTCTACCTTATTAACATTTTGCATACGTTAATATATCCATGACTATTTATCTCTTTTAGATAATCATAATTCATCTAATCCTAGTACTTTTTTGTCGCAATTTCTTTTTGTTCTGTCTCTTTCTGTTTTCCTCACTCTTAGACTACTACCATCCGGAATGATGCTTTAGTTCGATAATGAGCAAATAAAAAGATAATCGGAAAATGGCGGATAAAAAAACGCTCTTACACAACCACTAAAATACAATCATGTAATTGATAGTTTGGTAGTTTAGTCATCTCAATTTTTCTATGCGGTTTGGAAAAATATTCTTCACGGTTCAGTGTCGTTTGAGAATCGCCTCAACTTTATTTGGTTTACATTTTAGAGGCTCGAATGGCAGCGGCTAAAATGGATCGTACCCTTTATTTGTTTTATATTGAAAAACAATAACATACGTATATGCTTGGCGAGATCATTATATTCATATCATTGTTTGTTGGTATTTTTGTAGTAATTCATAATAAAGCACAAAATTACCTTCAATGTTTCATTGCTTCAGCAATTTTTTTACAATTTTGTTTCTTAATTTGTGTTTTGTTGTGTCTGTTTGGCTTTTCTGTTTTGTTTTGTTTTTTTAATTTCTTATTTGTTATTTGTTGTTATTGTTGTTGTTTTTTTGTTGTTGTCCTTTTTTTTTTTTTTTTT
>BMAT01008936.1:85024-95340 GCA_019649035.1 Elysia marginata
TTCTTCTTCTTCTTCTTCTTCTTCTTTTTCTTCTTCTCCTCCTCCTCTTCGTCCTTCTCCTTATTCTCCCCCCGCTTCTTCTATACCTTGCAAGCGCCAGCGGACTCTCTCATTCATTCCATGAGCATTAAATCTCGGTCTGGAACTATGGGGGGGATAAGCTGAAATCTATATAAAAAAGATGAAAATAGAAGTGTACGTTAAGAGCCTGAGGTGTGTCTGGGGCTCCAGACAAGACTACACGGAGTCGGTTTGCACTAAACAATCCTAAGGCGTCAGTTATACACGACTCCGCACGTTCTTCAGTAAGAGGGTTGGGTACGAATAGAGCAGTATGATGTCGTGGCAAAAACCTTTGATAACACAGAGCAAGTACTGTAACTGGACCCATCCAGTCTGTGGCAAAAGGATTGATCAAATTAGAGCAAAAAGGATGTAGTAGGAGAACCACAAGCTGGTTACGCAAAGCCAATGTACCTATACGGCAGGGGTTTTTTCCCCAGTATATACTAACGTTATGTATATGGTACCAGTGGTGATGGTGGAAGAAGTAGAAGTAGTTGTACAGCTGATATTATTAAACTCACACAATCATGTAGATAAGATAGTTTTAAACACAGTCCTAATGTGTTATTTAAACCAGATTCAGCAGATCTTTATCAAAAGAAATTATTAAAATAAAGCAAAATGATTTTGTTAAAAAAAAAACCACCTAGTCACGCAGAGCAAGTGTACCTAGACGACAGTAACTGTTGTTTTGTTTTTTTTTATTATTATTATTCCGAATTATAACATCAGTCAGTTCCTATTAGGTCCAGTCAAAGACGGCCTAGATCTAGAGAGCGAGGTAATTGCGTTCAATGTTGATAAATTTGTTTTTATTGGCACATAATGAATATTATCTACTTAGATCCACTTTTATTCAAAATCTTCTCTGAAACAGGAATTCTACACGTGGTTCTGCCAGTACCAGTATTAGGCGTATTGTCCTGTGTAGAGCAAGTCGGATATAGATCCAACCTACCCCAAATATTGATATAGATATATCTTTTCATAAGTTCAGTCTATCGAGGTAAAGCACGGTCTTCAATTCTAAAGCTTACATTTATACATCTCTGCCGTAATAACGACCAATATAGTCAAATCGAAACCCTATTATACCCGACAGTTATAATTTCAAAAGGTGTTTTTTTGCCATTGTTTTATATTTGCCCAATAAATATTATGAAAAAAAGTCCTGTTGCCGTAGACGTGCCGGACACTGTACAACTTCACCCTTACAAACTGACTCATGATAGTTCCAGTCGGACCAGACAATCGATTAATGTTTGATGAAACGGAGAGGAAGAAAAAAACATGATTGAAAGACAGGTCAAAACTCACTAACTGAAAAAGTAATTTGATTACTGTGCCTACCCTTTCTCTATGTTTATGCTTGTATGTGTATCTCTCTCTCTCTCTCTTTCTCTCTGTGTTTCCCTTTTACTATCTCTTTCTTTCTCTTTCTCTATATATATCTCTATCTCTCTTTCTCTCTCTTTCGCTTTCTCTATATATCTATTTATCTCTCCCTCTCTCTCTCTCTCTCTCTCTCATTATGTCAATTAGGCCAAATGTTATCGCCCAACCTCTTTTACTCTGACTCATCTTTCCTCTGTCTCTGTCTCTGTCTGTCTGTCTGTCTGTCTGTCTCTCTCTCTCTCTCTCTCTCTCTCTCTCTCTCTCTCTCTTTCTCTCTCTCTATCTATCTGTCTATCTCTAACTATCTATCTATGTATATAATAACCTATCTATCTCCACAATGTCCACTGGTTACTTTCTACCTTCACTCTCTATATTAACTAGATTTGCAACCGTTCAAATCATATAAACTTCACCCACGAGCGTAGGCCTCCGCAACATTAGATCCATCAATTTAAAATGAATAGTTCACCAATGCAAGTTGGTTTAAAAATTTGTAACGACAAAACTTCATAAATAAAAGATATGCATTTTTCCCAGTTGGTTGACTGCGAACTTCAAACTACGTATAAATGTAAATCCTATACAATGTATTGAGTTACAGCAATACTGAAGCCTTGATTTACAAAAAAAAGATTAGTATATTAGGTCTATCATGAACACAACACCGTAACAATATTTCATGAGGAAAGTGCTACGTGGGACGTAGAACCGGTGGTCGATTTCGTCATTCGTAGATAGCAGGTAACATATTATTAATTATCATTTTCCATCCAGTGAAAAATAGTAATAGGTTTGCACCTAGAGCAAGATGGTAGGCATGTCATATTTACAGGCTTTGAGTTTGACCATAGTGAGGTCTGGTCGGCCCGGTGTCAGGATGATGTGACTGAGTGTGATATATGCAAGCACTCCTTACATCACAATGTGACAGCACGCTTTCAATTGTCCCAAGCGCCGTCTCTGATATAACCTTGTAGTTGAAAAGAGACGTTAAAATTCAAACAAACACAACCACAACCGACCATAGTGAGCGCTTTGATGGCGCTTCTCTCGTGTTGTCATTATCTTGAGCAAAGACGATAATAGTTTAATACGACCGAACACTTCTAAATCTGGCATCTCTAAAATACACCTGCATAGTCAAACTTCTGTCGAGAGCGCAAAATAAAAAGTGTGTGTTCTTTCCCCTTCCGGTGGCGCTTAATTCATTAAGAAAGATCTAAACGTTTTACGTCGGGGGGGGGGGGGNNNNCGGATAATACCAACCAAATTACGTTCTGAACTTACAGAGGAGCAGCAGTAAAAGAGCATCACTCTAGCTTACAGACAAGATCTTTCACTGTCCATAGCCGGGTACTCATTTAACGGCTAAGTGAGACAAGAAATATGCATAGATTTATAGTCTTTACATAGCACAAAAAGTTGATCTGCAAAGCCAGGGCTTGAATCCAAGACTTCTGAGTCCCAGAGCCGAATGTCTACCACAAGACCAGAAGACCACAAAGCCATGACTAGTGTCTAATATGTACGCTAAATTCATGATGATATGTGGGTGATGACTTTGATGTTGGTTGATAAGTTGATGCCTGGAAACTTCAATGTCTGCATGTACCAAGAGTAGATCGATTTTTTTTAAAGTTCAAATAAAACTAAATGCTGTAGTCGTTCATTGATACTGCACTAAAGTGAGTCTTATTACGTATATCGAATGTCAATGTATCGCAGCACAGCAGACTATTTAGTTAACATGAGAGGCAGAAATAACAATAAATAATGCTCCAGTTTTGTTGTTACAGCTGTTGTTGATTGGATTTTTTTTGTTTTGTTTTGGAGGTGTAGCTTTTTTTAAGGGGGAAGGGAGTGTAGCTTTTTTGAAGGGGGAGGGGGAGGGGGGCGTAGATTCACTTACAGACTGACAGAGTTCTTTTGACCATTCTGCGTTATTTCGTTTTGTTTTCTTTGTTTTTTTTTGTTGTTTTTTTTTGTCTAATGAGACGGTCGTCAAATGAGTCAAATAGATTGTATTAATTTTAATATATGTGGCTTTTGGTCAAGGTTTTCAGAATGACCACTTTTCTACACAGTATGGTATTCTGAAACAATTCGGAGTACGTCATGTACCGTACCTGTTTTTTGCAACATCCCTTTACGTCAATACGTTATAACACTGCGTGCAAGAGAAGCCTCAAAATATGTCCTTTTAATATAATGTCTCTTGGAATAAAAGGATGAGTGCCACTGCCTGAAGTCAAAAAAAGACTAAAGACGGCCCAAATTATGATTTTAGTGATAAATTACAGAATAAAGATAGACCTTTTTTTTTCTTTTCTTTTTTTTTTTTTTTTTTTGCTTTTTAATTACTTTTACGGTGGGGCAAAACTTCGCCCAATCATTTTAACACCCAATGAAACTGCAAACCTTTTATAGGGTTTTAGGTTCTGTAAAATTTTCATAAATAGAGTTTGATTGTTTATCAAATGTGATTATTTTTTGCTTCCACCCGCCTCAGGACCTTATACTTTTTATGTAAATTTTCGTCTGTGATCAATTGATAAATTTATGCTGGACTGAAGCGATGCTGAACTATAATTGCCTCCGGCCTACAATAGGCGATCTCATATATCTAAAGATTGACTTCTCTGGGTTTTTTTCCTTTATCTCTACAACCCCGTTGTTGTGTGTTATAAACTTATCGAACCAGAGTACAGTTGCAATTTTTTGACGTGGTGTTTCAAGAATGCAGGATTTTAAGATTAGTCGTGACCCACTTAATGCTTACCCAAATTAGGAAAGACTGAGGAAGAGAGCTAGAGAGAGTGAGAGAGAGAGGGGGGGGGGAGAGAAACGGAAACAGACAGACTGATAAAGCGAAGAGCAGATTTACATTGAAAGACGAGCAATAGAACTTTCGACCTGGATCCCTCATATACCTTTATTTTTTTTTCTCCGCGTTTTCTCGCAATGCTAATTATGTCAATGGGATTAAAGTATAAGTAAGAAATCATAACTAAAAATGACAACTAATGATGTAAGAATTAACAGACTACTGATACGAATTTTCTTTTTTTTTAAATAGTGTGTAGGGCGCTCTTTTCAAAATATGTTTTAAATACACCAGTGGTATAGAAATGTATAAATCTCAGAACATTCGCCTTTGCTTTGCTTTGGAGTCTTGCTTAGCTATCACATCACCCTCTTATTTTTTATCATAATTGAAGAGCTTAACTAAGCTAACATGAGCTTGTATTTCATAAGTGCATTGTTACTTTGATGTTCGGGCGTTAAACCAGTACGGGTGGATAATGCTCCTTTCGCTTAAGTCCAACACCTTTTCAAACAGCGTGGAAATTCTTAAATAGTAACGAGTCACACTTTGTATAATGTTACAATATCATTGTAGAGAGCGAGTTTTTTTTCAACACGATGGTACTAGCTCTGCGGTCTAGCAGTAAGACACTGGCTCAGAGATCGGGAGGTACGTGGTTCGATCCCCGGGCCAGTCAAATCACGACATCAAAATTGGTATTGGCAGCTGATTCGCCTAGTGTCTGGCATTATGGATATAGTGTTAAGTCTGGTCGGCCCGGTGTCAGGATAATGTGACTGGGCAAGCGTCGTCTCTGATAACAGAGACCTTTAGCACACGCACCGTGTCTCACTACGCGTACGTGAAAATCGGAAAAGCAGATTGAGAAACTATAAAAATAATGAAACCAGTTTCTAAAAATAGAACGTCTGTGGGTCTATTTTTAGAAACTGGTTTCATTATTTTTACAGTTTCTCAATCTGCTTTCCCGATTTTCACGTACGCGTAGTGAGACACATAACCTCGAAGTTGACTGGGACGTTAAACATTTAAACAACCAACCAACCAACACGATGGGTTGACCCAATACTAAGATTCCTTTTCCGATCGGAACAATAAACATGACAGAGTTTTAAGATGAAGACGACGATAACAGTGATGACCCTGATAATAATGATGTTGGGGAGGATAGTGTCATTGATGACAAATGTTAATGATGATAGTTATGTGAATTCGGTGATAGACTGGTATCGTTTGGCCATAAAGAGGTGGTTCTCAAGGTTTGCCAAGGTTAATGAAATTCTGACACAATTATGTTAAGTCATATCCGTGTTTATAACACAAAAAATACATGATTCTTCCACCACCTTTTGTTGGTGTTAGCAAAGGTTATGAGCCCGTCTCTATTGCATATTTGGGTCCTGCTTCGGAAAGTCTCTCTGGGTTTATGAAAACCTACATATCGTGACTTACAGCAATGAAAGCGATCATCATTGTACTGACTAAAAAAAGTAAAGTCAGCGCCTCTAGTGACTCAAACACCATCCCTCGGGTTGACAGGGTGGCATTCTGGCATCCAAGCAAGAAAAATGGAATTTTCATTTCAACTGCTTGTCAATAATTCCGAGTACAGGATTAATCAAGTCCATAATTATTATATATATAATTATATAACCTAATATATTAACCTATTATGTTCAGATATTATTCGCGCAGCAGGTTAACGTTTAGGCTTCATTAGGGCTACGAAATGTGACGGTGAAGACATAAAGTTTGCAATTAACTAGAATTTCCAATGTATAAAGGTAAGGCTATGACGGGTAAATCATGCAAAAGGTGCCCAGATTAATTTTTAGTTAAGGGCCCTTTAAAAACAAATCAACCAGCTCTGTGGCCTAGCGGTAAGACACTCGCTCAGAGATCGGGAGGTGCGTGGTTCGATCCCCGGCCGTGTCAAATCAAGGACTTTGAAATTGGTATTAGAAGCTGATCCGTCTAGTGTCTTTGCATGGTGGATTCAGTGCTAAGTCTGGTCGGCCCGGTGTTAGGATAATGTGAGTGGGTGTGGTGTATGCAAGCGCTCCTTACATCACAGTGTGGCAGCACGTTTTCAATTGTCCACAGCGCCGTCTCTGATATAACCTCGAAGCTGACTGGGACGTTAAAATTCTAACAACCAACCAACCAATGTATAACTGGAAGGCTGTAACGGGTAAATCATGCAAAAGGTGCCCAGATTAATTTTTAGTTGGAGCACTTTAAAAACAAACCCCTACTTATCTTTTTATTTGCTTTGAAATGGAATATCCAGGACTATGGAAAATCTAGTATTGTTTTACTTAGCTTCTCAAAGAGCATCAAAAAGTTTTAGAAACTGCTAAACCCTCAAATGGTCAAAATTCTGTCTTGAAGCTGAGTTACCCCAGCTTTCAAACAAATATTTACGTCGGTTCAAAACTCTTTGTTTTGTTTGATAGTATTACAACAACTATCATATTTTGGCGAGTTCATGAATTAAAGTATAATTGATATTTGAACTTTCATACCTACACATTAATAAATTAAAATAATAAAACTTTATAACAGCACTTGGCCTTTCCATCTTGTGAGTCCATAGTGTATAGCATGTGCTTCAACATGAAAGCACGTTCCACTATCATCTATGAGCGTTAATTTTCGTATAAACTTTTGTTACACTCTGTTTAATAAAACTTCCTAGAAAGAAACCATTGGAGAAACATTCATGAGCTACATAAGTATGTAAAGAGCATGTCGAATTTGAATTCTACCCACATTGGATAGTTACCCTCTTTTATACTGAGTCATTTCCCGAAAGAGGACTTTAACACCCATTAAGGTAAATACATAGAATATAAAAAAAAAATTGAGAAAATAACCCTGTTTTACATCTATGCGGCAATATCCGGAAAAGAATTTTGCTTTTCTTCCTTCTTTTTTTTTCTTTAAGTTTAACACATTCACATGTAGTATCTCAAAGAGAGAGATCAAGAAGAAAAGTATTTTGAGCTACGAAACGTACGAGTATAGCTTGCATTGACATAAAGAACCTCATAATTTTGATTGCCTGTATTGAAGATGCCATAGCAAACAAAAAACCTACTGTAGGTGGTGACCTTCGCTATTTACATGAAGAGGTTGTCACCAGCTGCAGGCAACCCTTTGTCCTCTCTCAATGGACAGCTACCGTTGTAAACACCACGGAATACAAGATTGAGCGGTTTCATAGCGCCGGCTTGGTTGTGGGCGGAGGGTTTTTAAGTTGTTTTCGAACACCTGCGCATTGTAAAGTTTACCTAGAGAGCTAGAGAATACCTTCATATAGTACTGTGTTTAACATTAGTACCGATGCGCGATTCAAAGGTGCATATTATATACAACTCTAGGGGCCTTTTCTAAAGCCATAAAAAGGTAAAAAGTTCTCGTAGCGCATTCTGTCTGAAGCACAAATGCGATAATAAAAAAGACTAAAAAGAAAAACATTTTCGGAGGGAAAATACCTTAAAGTATTCAGGAACAGTGGATTGTAAGAAATCAAATATTTCATAGGCTTCAGCATAAAAATATGCTGGTTCACTTGAAAAGCCACGTACTAGAGATAATGAAATTTTACATCATCTCTGAGATGATCCAATCTCTGAACATATTCAACATCTTTCTCGAGCCGTCCTTTTTACTCTTTTTGCAGTTCTTACACAACCTTATTTTCTCCAGTGTCACGCTGGAGTTGGGAGTGCAATCCAATTCGAATTTCGTAATAGCTTCGATGTTCATAGGTAATTTTTAACAACGTACTTTTTTCTTTCTTTTTTTTCTTCTATACCTCAGATAAGATTGTTAAAAAGGCCCATTTAAGCGTTCGAATAAATGATTATGTGGAACAAAACGATGGTGGAAAGCTGCTGAAATTGTGACTATTTTGTTAACCATTTCGGCTATGTAGCTTCGAGATATCTTCTGTAATGCTACGTGCTAGCTTGATGTGGGTATCTGAAGAAAATCACTGTGATTGACTTAATGTGTCCATTATTTAATACTATAGGGGCTTCAACTGTTTTAGCAAATTGCGAATGTAATGAGAAAAGTTAGGTAACATAGCTTTTGACTAATTTAGGTTGTTTTGTTATAGTTACCTAAATTCTATTCAAACTATTTGTTTGTTTTTCTTTTTAATCCCAATCGTGCCATTTAGGTTAAGGACAGACATGTATCGAGACTGGAGCGATACTTTTACGGTTAAAGAGCTGTCATAAAAGGAGCTTTAGTGTCCAGGTAAAATTTCACTGAAATCATTATTGATCAATGCAGTGGCGACAGAGAACCTTGGTGAGCTAGCACGTTTACAAGTGTTACTATAAAAAGTTTCATCAGAGAAAAAAATTACATTTCCGTCAGAATAAAGATGAATAGGAACTTTTGGTTTGCGCAGAGGAACGGCGTGGTATGCTGTGTATTAAAGCGCATTTGGAATAATATAAGAGACCTTTAGCACACGCACCGTTTCTCACTACGCGTACGTGAAAATCGGGATAGCACATCAATGAAACTATAAAAATAATGAAACCAGTTTCTAAAAATAGACCCACAGACGTTTCCGTCATGCTCACGCGTTGGCTGCTTAAAGTCTGTATTGAAGAGAAAAGAGACTCGTCAAAAAGAAAAAAAAACAACCGATGGGCTTAACGTATAAATCATCGCATTGAGTTTATATAATTGGAAGTGTTTTTCTTTAGAGAAAGAGAAAAAATGTACAGAGGCACGCACACACACGCACATAAGCGGTTCGTGCAGCTTTATCTGTTGTGGTTTTAATAGGAGGTGTTACTAAGAAAAAAAACGGAATTCCAGACACGCCGGTGAAAATAGAGAGTAACAATAAAGAGTAACTGCTTTATTTCAAATTCATTAAATCGTGTTAGAAGCAAGATGTACATTCTATGTACATTGAAATTCCTTACGGGGATTAATAAAGAATTATCTTATCTTATCTTATCCTATCTTAATCAATCCTTCTCTTTATCCACCTGTTTCCATCACTTAAAAGAAATTGTGAAGATTGATTTTCACTATTGTTAATGAATGTTCACATTATTAGTTAATTTAGTCGGTTTTTTTTTCAAGAAAGAGTTTAATATTCTCTGGGAGGCTATGACGTACTCGTAGCATATCCCACCCTCAAAAGAGCTAGATAAAACTTAACAAAGAAGCAGATTGAGTGCAGATATTGCAATGGATGTAAGAAATCTTCATAATTATATTAGTCATCAAATCAGCTCGTCTTGCTTTAATTTTCAGATTTTAAGAGGTACAAAAGTTTTAAAAGAAAGCACGTTCATGTAACATATCAAAATAGTTCAGAGCGTTGTAGTCTTCTGTTGAGATTATCCGTTTCCCCTTTGTCATGGTCAGTATAATGATTTGTCCATAGGATCGGTCGGTTGATATCTCAAAGCATTCATACCCACACAGTAACCTTTGACAGGCTAGGCAGGCATTGTCGAGAGAGCACAGTGCCCTACAACAAAATTATTGTGAGATGTTCTTAATTAAATGCTACAACTACAAAAGTGTCACTGAAACAGGGGTCCTAAGCGGAACAACAATTTCACTTAATCTATAATCATGAGAAGTTTAAAAAAAATGATTTTTTCATTTCTTGAACTGACAAATTTCAATTTAGGTTGTCCTTTTAGGAACATTAAGTATAACCTAAAACTGATAAATTACACAGAAACTTCATAAAATTACGAGCTCCTCTTGATCTAGAATTTAGCCTCGTTCCAATTTATTTGTCCTCAAAGCTTGTATGCATGTCGCTCCAAAAATTGCATTTATGGCCTTTATGAATTCTGTTTTTTTAATTATTATTATTTGTTTTTTTCAGTCAGTGTTCATATAATGCGTATAATCATAGTCATTATAATTTTTTAGGATACACTGGTGTACCGGTAACAAAAAGAGTATGACATTGTATTTATGAAGTAAACACCTTTCAGTTAAAGCAAAGTTTTGTTGATGAAAATAATAA
>BMAT01008936.1:104453-118976 GCA_019649035.1 Elysia marginata
CTGTAATTCCTCCCCACACCATCACACTTCCACCACCAAATGCTCTGCCCTGACTGAGACATTGAGGAACGAATCTTTCATTTACTCTCCGGAATACGCGTTTTCTCCCATCTTGACGTTCCAAAAGAAACTTGGATTCATCGGAAAACATGTGGTTATTCCATACCTGACGAGGCCAAAATGAATGTATTCTTGCCCAATCAAGCCTGTTCCTGATGTTGTAGGGCGTCAATCTGGTGCAGCAAGCTGGTCGTCTTGCGCGAAGCCCAAAAGTTTTAAGCCTTCTCAACACAGTCCATTTTGAGATTGGGTTGTTCTGTCCTATATTGTTGATTTCGGTTGTGGTCTGGCCTGCCGTTTTAAAACGATCCCGTAGATGTGACAGGCGTATAAAAGTATCTTCTCTGTCAGTGGTTTTTCTTCTACCAAGACGACGAGGTCGATCCTTTTGAGATCCGGTTGCTCTTTCACACTGCAGTGTTACGTTTACAGTTCTTCTTGTCACATTAAAATGGTGCGCAACAGTGGAAACCGAGACCCCGCCACGGATCATTCCAATAAGCTGGTTTCGTTCGTTTTCTCTTAAGCGCGGCATCTTAAAAACGTGGTTAAAATAAGTTTTATCCCCAACTTATTGTTTAAAAAACGATACAGGTTCGATGTGTACTTCTTTCTTAAACAAATCATTGCTGTGTCATGAGTAATTTTTAAAAAACGTTGAACATACTACACGCACACAGCAACAAAACTGCTCAAGCGAGACGAAATTTGAAAACTACTAACAAGCGACAATTGTGTCAGGTAGTCAGTGTGTAAATTTGAAGTTTATCTGTTGGATAGATTTTTGTCAATCAAGCTTTAAAAAGTGTATACTTAAAAATGCAACAGAGTATATATACACACACACATATTGATTTAGTCATAGATTTTAGAATTATATTTTGTTTGCATTCTGAGTCATTGCTGGTGTACAAAGGTGGATCTGGTTTCAATTTTATTTATTAGCTATTCCATGCACACCTCAAATCCCTCTTTTGTCATCCGTATTTTCAATGACAAAGACAGAAAGAGAAAGAGAAAAACACACATACACACACAAATAGAGAGAGAGATAAGAAACTACTTGATTTTGTTTTGGTTATCTCTTCTTTATTAAGCAGAACCAAAAAAATAATAGTGAAATCAAAAAACAAAATCAGCTTGCAATGTACCAGATCAACTGATGCCTATAAATCAAACAATAAGCAATTACTTAGTCATACGGTACTAGAAACCTTTCATTCTACAGATCACTTTTGATTATACTGGAGGGAATAAAATACAAGTTCAAAGTATTGTATGCCTTTGGCATTCACAGATCTCAAAAAGCACCATTCTTGTAGTGTACTCCAAAAAGCAAAGAGAGAATAATATAATCACTTAAGATGATATATATGATTTTGAATATTTCCAAAGCATGTAACATAAGCTAACTTTGGAGCACATCATCCAATTACCAAGAGTTGCACATTGAACCATGCAAGAAGGAAAACCAGTGAACACAAAAAGAAAAACAGAAGTAAGAAAAAAAACCTGTTCCATACATAAAAAATTGAATTTCAATGAACAAATAAGGTGAATCTCTTTAAAAATGTAATTGCCCTCTACACATAGTAAAAAACATGGACCAGATTACATAATAGATGTCTAACATTTAAACTGCCTAAAATTATGGAAATTATTCTGCCCACACCTATGAATTTTTTTATTTTAATCTTTCAAAAGAGATACTTTACTAAAACCTTATAATTGCATTGTTATTTTGGAGACGGTTGAAAAAGGCATATGGCTGTCTTTTTAATTTTTAGTTAGACAATCATCGAAACAGGCAGTTCAAATGTTAAAGAGCATGCGTGTTTACACCATTAAGAGAATCAACCAAAAATTACAATAGCTATGGTATCGTCACATTGTAAAGTTGAAGTAAAACAAGCACATAAATTAAGAGATAATACTAACAAATCAATCATAATAACATGTATCGGTATATATATATATACTTAAAACTTCAACTAGAAAAGGTAGCATGTTAATTTGTTTCAATAAGTGATGAACATGATTAAGGTCAAGAATGAATACAAAGTCATGCAACATTAATAACTTATGAAACTTTCCTGGAATATGTGCATAGCAGAGATTAGGCATATGGAACGGAGACGGTGACACAGAGCTTTACCAAAAAAAAAACGTTTCACACGAAAAAAACTTAAACATTTTTTTTATTAATTGGAACACTTCACATTTTGGTAAACCCCCCCAAAAATGGTTTAATTATTTAACATGTCAATTCTATTTAGATATTTTGACACTGAAATAAAGATGAAGTATTGATACCTATCAATAAAAAAAAGTTACAGTTACATTTTCTTTATCATTGTAGTTACTTTGAGTCTGTTACAAAAATCAAATTTAAGTAGAACGTTTAAAACGAAATTGTTACGACAATATAAAAAAAAAGGAAACATCTTTATCTTTTGACATGAACCACTTAAAATTTTGCCTTTTAAAGAAAACTGTTAAAGATTGATTATGACATGAACTTAGGCTACTAAATACATATATGACTCAAAGTAATTTACATGCCGATGAATCTGTTCTCTTTAGCAATTTTTAACTGTATGTAAAGAGATGTAGCAACAGTGCTTTCTCAAATAAAAAACGCACAGAAACTTGGCTACACTAACAATGGCTAATGCTTAACTTAAAAGTAAATAGTCAGGATTCGTAATTGCTATGAACATAGCAATTGCTTCTGAAATTTGAACTTTGAGTCACAATTTTGTCATATGACACTTTGTAGAAGAGGTTACTTTTAAATATGATTTACAATATACTTATTCTTTCAAGATAGTGAACACCAACAAAAATACAACATAATTATAAGGACACACAAATAATGATTATTACAGCATTGATCAGAGTTATTATGAGAAAGTCTGCCAACATATTTTTGACATTGATGGCACTAAAAGGAGAGTAATTATACTGATAAAGCTGGCAAAACGGTGCTCTCTGTGGAGTCCTTGAAAAATGGAACAATTGTCTCACATGTTATCCAACCCAGTCTAAACCCGCAAGGACTAGTTTGAAGATATAAGCTTCCATATTTAAGAGGCGTTCAGAAGTCTTTTTTTTTTTTCATTTTAGATATTGGCACTAAAACCATTTCTGAACAGTTTTCTCATCTGATTCATGTCGAAATTTCATGTTTTATGTGTTTAATTAATTGGTATGGTTGTTAAAGACTTTAAACCTTTATAGTTGTCTAAAATTTAAACGCAATTTTCTCCCCTTCCTGAAATTTCACAAGTCCTAACCCTGCCAAATTCAAATGGCTATAACTTCACACATAAGAAGGATAGAGCTGTTATGTCTGTTGTATTTGAAAAAAGAGAAACTAAGCTTTACTGTGACCCCAATACCTTACTACTTTCCTTTTTTGACTTAGGACTCAATTTGACTGATTGCGAGAAAATGCTGATAAGGAAAATCTGAACGTGGGTAATGACTTCAAAATATAATGAAATGAGTTGGGAAAAAATGAACTGATTTGAGATTCAAAATCAACTGTATGATAAATAGTTAAAAAAGTAAAAAATAAACAGCATTTTACAAAAAAAAAAGCATTTAAAAAACAACAATGGCCCGATTTTTCCCTTTATAAAACTACAAATTTTTTAAAAATCACTCACAATACCCTCTAATTATATACTATAACCTATGACTTATAGTACATGCAAGTTTATGCAAAAGCATACAAGAAAACTTTTCTGTCAATCATAGCACAAACAGTTAGATGAGCCACCATCAAGGTCCCAGAAATATACCTCATTTATACCTGATATTGATAAATACCCTCTATTTGATAAATCCATACATTTCATACATGCATATGTACCAAACGGAGCTAAAAAAAATTGATTTACATGCTCGGTTATAGTTATGACAATGATTTAACTTTCAAAGGCATGGTATATATTTATTGTTCAAAGTGGTGATAGTCCAATGAACCTTAATGATCTAACATTGTGTATAAAGTTGTGACATATTAGGGGTGTCAGTTATAACAAAAGTGTCATAAAACAGGACGTTCCTTTCTAAAGAAATCATTCTTATTGAAGTAGTTTCAAATCAAACAACAACAAAAACCAGTGTTTGCCTGAGTGACTCACATAAAAAATATGAAACAAACATGATAGAAAAGGATTGCTGTCAAAATAAAAATGATGTAAGAATAATTTAAATAGCTGGATTTAAGTGGTTGTCAAAAAGAAAAGAAAAAAAAGATCATTGTTACTTGCTTAATAAACTCAATTTCCCAATGTGAAATACTTTGAGATAAATGCTAATAACGCAAATGTTTTTTAGTCTTAAAGGAGACAAATGCTTTTTTTCCCCTTTTTAATATACAGGGTTGCCACACAAATTTAATGAAAATAACTGAAAATCCAGGCGCTATGTTCTTGCATGAACTGACAAATAGACTAAGTGTCATGAAGAGGATCTGAATTGTCAATGTTCATTGAATCAATCTTAGGTTTGAAAAAAAAAAACAAAGGACAAAAGGAAAATAACTTAAAATGGCATCCCTAACTATATTGGCGTCCATCACTGATGAATCGGGGCCCCAACTAATTAGTTTGAACTGCAATTTTACAGTTACAAAGGTTATACATAGTTTTGAAGAGACGCAATGAATCTCAAGGCACACAAATTACATATGTCTCACGTCCACAGTGAATAAGTCAGATGTCGCAGTTTTCACCTTCAAAGGCCTAGCAGTTTTTAACAAGACATTTTTCTAAGCTACAAATTGTAAAAAAAATTTATAGCTATAATTTTTTTGCGGAAAGATGTAAAAAAATTTTGTTGATTTGAAATATAAGGAAATAGAAAAAAAAAATAGACCTCGAAATGCCGCTTTTTGTTTTTTTTTTTTTAAAGAGCTTTCCAATTATCGACTCATTTGCCTTCATTTTTTGTTGGCTTTGGCGATTTCTAAATTTTTTTAAATGAATACTGTTTTTTTTCCTGTGGACTTATGTATACATGTACTATCGTTTGACTGTCATACCAAAATCTAGCTTGAAATAGATGCAATATCTAAGGCATATTAACCACAAATATTAACTGATATGGGTTAATCCCTTGTTTTGGCTATTTCTATAAAAATGCTAATACTGTTATCTCATTATTTTTATTACTACATTTTAGGTGATGACAAACAATGTAATAGGATACTAAACATATAGTGTCTACTTGAAAACTAGACATGGCTTGCAATGAATTTAAGGCAAAGGTGACACAAAATCTATGACTATCTGGAACTATCATACAGCAAAAAAATGTTTTGTTCTTTACACAAGGAATTATAAAAGATAATCTCACAAGCCATCAACTGCTGTTAAGGAGCTGTACGAGTCGGGGATGCCAAATCATTTGGAAAAAAAATCCCATAAAAATGAGCCAAGCATTTCATATCGTCTCAAAAAATTACAAAGACACATGTTGTGCAATAAACAATAAATGGATGGAAAAAACCCTTAAAATTCGCATACCTGAAGAGTTCTTATACTAGGTAGAGAAGGCAAAAGACAAGGATTGGTGTCATGCTTGTTGCTCTGTTTTAATCCACTATGAAGAGAATCCCAAACAAGGACAATGCTGTTATCTAGAACACACAGTAAAAAACACACCTCTCTCGGCTGAGAATGAACTGGTCTATTGACAATGTTTTATGAAACTGAAAAAAAAAAGTACGGTCAAAGTTTCATGATCTCTTTGAAAAACCTACAAAGCCCTATGTGATATGGCACCTTTATCTCATTGTTTCATTGGTAAAAACTTCAACATTTTTAGGAGATAAAATTTTGCAACTCTAGCATTCATGTGCACCATCTAGAGGTTTAGACATCAGGCGCTCACATTATTTGAATACACAGCGGCTGATCGCGTTTTAAGACTTTTAAGATAATGTTTAAGTTTAAAAAAAACATATCAATAAATAAAAACAATTATCCCACCTAATTAAAACTACACACTACCTCTTCATAATACTGATCTGAAACAACAAAACCAATTCATTTTAATATTCATTTGAACAAAAAAAACTAAAGAATTCTATGATCTCCTACTATAGCACCTTTTAACTAAAATGCCATTTATGAATGGGTATATGCAATGCATTTTAGCTATATACAAAGGTTTCTTGTTTTCGTCGCTGTAAGTTTCTAACCAGCCAACTTCATTTGCCTAGCAACCAGTCCAAATGAGTCTTAAGTCGAAATTGGAAGGTAGTCAGATATTGGTATCACAGAAAAGTTTTTTTTTTAATACTTTCAAATGCAACAAACAGAAAAGCTTTATCATCCTTCTGTATGAAATTATAGCTGTTTGAAATGGCAGGGTTAGGACTTTTTAGAAAGGGGAGAGAATAGCATTTAAAGTTAAGACAACTATAAAGGTGTTGAAGCCTTGGCAACCAAGCCAATCAAAATGAAACTCATGAAACATAAAATTTCAACATGAATTTGGCATGAAAACTGTTAACAAATGGTTTTCGCATCAATACCTAAAATTTTTTAAAATTTGACTTCTGAACACTCACTAAATTTTAAAAGCCTATGTCTCAAAACTAAACCATTCTACTTACAACTCATTTGGACCGAATATGTGAGATATTTAGCCGGGACTCTGAATAAGCCAGCTGGTTAGACACTTAGAGTTACTTAATGTTCCCCTCATATAGGTCAACGTGAAAAGACATCACGTTAAACATAACATGCATATACAGAAACTTACAAAAATTGCACAAGCTCACATTGAACAAACCAATGAAAAGATAAGATAACACAAAATAATTTAGAAGAAAAGACTCCTTCGGAAATAAAAACGATTATAATAATAATTTCTAACAGACATTCCTGCCAATCAAGTTAAATTAGTAAACGAATTATCACAGAACAATTTCCAAGCATGGTATGATGACTTGCAGGATCTGAAGAAAAAAAAAATTGCTCAAAGTTGCCTTTTTTTTTTTTTTTTGTAGCTGTAATTAAACATTGCACAAAAGTTACTCTCACTAAACATTTCTGGGTGATAAGAGCACATCAATAATAAAAAAGAAAGAAAAGAAAAAAGTGTGATAGATCCTACATGCTTTGGTAATAACTCAGATTATATATTCTCAAAAACTGTTTTCATGAAAAAGTAAAAAATATTAGGAAAAAGTATACAATGACAGTCATACCAATTACTAGGAACAGATTTTCAAAAAAAAAAAAAAGAAAGAAAGAAAAATAGGTGAAAAATCTTACAGAAAAATATATAATGAGAAGACTACCATTATTCACTAGGAGCAGATTTTTAAACATAAACAAAGAAAAAGAGAAAAAAAATTCAGGGAAGACAGGGCACAAGAAGAAAAGAAAAAGGAAGCATTACAAACACTAGAAAAAGTACAGTTTATAGTAATTAGTATGGCAAGATGCAACAGTTTTTTATACTACAGACAGTCCTGGCAAGAGTAAAAAACAATTTGTTTTGAAAATTTTGATTTCCTTATCTACTTTGAATAATCAGCTATATCTTATTGACATGTCAATGGTAGAGGCGTAATATATGTCCGTTGCAACCTTACTATCATATAGAGTCAAGCATTAATGGATTGGTTTGGGATGCTTTCACTTTAAACACACCTGAGACTTCATAAATAATGCTCTTCAATGGTACACCTCAGGCATTGAGTTAACAAAGTGGACAATTTTGAATTTATCTATAGCACACATCTAAAGAAAAGAACTCATCATGTTTAAGACGAGAGATAGAAGCCACCAAAAGTACGGTTTTCATCTTGTTGTCCTTGTTTTCCCTTAAAACTGAGCCTCACGGTTCTTACCTGGTATGGCATATCTTTAAAGTTGTGAAAATATAACCCACTACGTTAAGGTATAAAGGATTGGAAGAAGGTCAACTCATCAAGGGATTTACTTTGAATGTTACATATATATACAACGGCTGTCTTATAAGCAATGAGAAAATAGCTACTTCAATATATTGTTGTCTCCTGAAAAGCTATAGAAAAACTTCTACTCTTATACTGGTTTTCAAAGCTTAACCAATAAAAAAAAAAATAACTCCAGTCGAATATCTATTCAATGCTATTACATTGACAAAAACTGTCACTGTATTAATATTTATGGGGTAATTCCAAAAAAAAATCCTTGTTATGTGTAAGTTTTAAGTGAATCCTGTTAAAATTTTTTTAGTTATTGCCATTTTCTCCTTACGTTTCGGGCATGCTTTGCATCTCATGTTTACAATAGTCTCAAGGTGTACACTTTTTAAGCTGATTGACAATGCAGCTACAAACATTTGCAAATTTGAATATACATGTAAAATAACAATTTAATATAATTTGAATATTTGTCTAGATGCGAGTTAAAGCACAAAATACAGAGCATCACATTTTACAGGTCTCCTAAAGCTTCCATGGGTTTCAAAAGCAAAGTTACTTTAAAGAAAGCTGTCCACAGCAATAATTTAAGAGTCATGCGGATAAGAGAAAAAAATTGAGGCTTCTTTGCATAACAAATTTACATGAATTATTATCAGGATAAAAAACTCTCATCAAAGAGATGGGCAAAGCACTTCTTTAATACATGTATATTGTGACAGGTCAATGTTATATACATTAATGCACACCTAGATACGCAAATAGTTTTTTAACATTGTATTTTTTTACCTTCAACATGGTACCTTCCACAAAAAGTTGTGTCCATAATTGGAGTTTAAAAAAAAGCTTTGACTTGGATGGCAACCTGTTTTATAATTGTGTTTGCTGTTTTAATCAGTTATGTATTAATTTATATATTTGATGACAGTTATGTATTAATTTATATATTTGATAAATGAAAAGTAGAGCTTTGAATGGTGAATAGCATTGCATTTTCTATCGTAAGGATGTTCGGAAGCTTTGTTTTCACCATTGCACATTAGATGACACCATTGTGTCATTGGATTTATTATGATGAGATAATTCATCGAAACAGAATGTATGCATAATCAGAACTTGAGATTAGTATGGGTGATGGATAATCTTGATAAAAATCTAAAAGGGCCTTAAATGTTTTGAACCGCTTGGATACACAGACAGACAGGTGATCTGCCGTGAAAAATTGAAATCCAGTATCTCTCATAATTTGGTTTACACTGCAGATACTGCTTTTGGTTTGTCCGGGGCAGTGACGTGGGCAGATCGATGGGTTGTAAGTTTCACATTAGTGTGCAAGTACAAAGAAGTTGTATAAACAACACCCTTCTTCATTGAAGGTCAATAATTAAGAAAAAAAAACTCTTAAAGCAAAAAAGAAACAGTTATTAAGATGACAACACCCATGATCATGACTGTAATTATGATAAGAGTGGTAAATCTAATATGGTGATAATAATGATGATAACATTATTAATGATAATGATGATAAGTATAACAGCAATAAGACTCTTGGACTTAACTGACTCTTCACTTCTATAAAAATTCATCCTTTGAAGCCTTAATATTTGGTACATTACAAGCAGAGCAAACAAAATCAGCACTGAATATAAGCAGTGTAATATTGTTGCATTTTCATAACTTAATAAGCATTTCAAAGGATATCAATATACTCTTTTATAGACGAGGTGCCAGTAAAATGCCTCAACCAGCCTAATCTTTTCAAGTTGACTGATAGAATTTATTATCTTTTAAGCCATAGGCTTATTATCGCATGATAAACCATATTATGTGTTTACTTTCCATCCATTCCGTTTCACGATTTTAAGAACTAATTAATAATTTTGTACACTGCAGCTTCTATATATGCACCTTTTGTGCTGCTATAATTGTATGATACAGTACATGGATGTGTTTAGGATCTGCATCTAGATTTTTAAGACCAACAGATTCACATCTAACATTAACTCTAGACCTGCGATGTGATAAATTTTGCTCCTGGTCTATGTAAAACATAGTTATCTGGTGCCGATTAGATCTTTCATATTAATCATTGTTTGAATTGTTTTATATGACGATACCAAATCTATACTTGAGATATCAGCATTGCGCGTAAATTAGTATCATGGGTCATGGGTCATAAGTTAATAACCTTAACAAATTTTTTATGTTCTTTTGACCAAGATAAACTAAGCGAAGCAACGAAAATTGTAAAACAAACATTTTCATCATAATGATTTCAAAGCATATTAGTTTATACTACTGTAAATTGTTGTTCGTAATGATACCCGTCAAATGAAAATATTTGAAAACTGATTGCTCTGTTTGAAATATACCATTATCAAACATTTTTTACACTATTACATTCCTTCAACTGTTTCAGCTCTTGTTACTTACTTTGCTCTCACAAACCCAACTGTACAAGATCACAGTGAAATTCAGTCAACATATTAAAAGGGAAAACGCACAAAGACACACAATAATTTGTTTACCCTAAGTTTGTAAGACACACAGGAACTGACACAATGTTCAATCATCACAAGTTGAGCAGATCTTCTAAAGACTTCTGACGAGAGAATTCTTCGTAACATGCAGATCCACCCATGTATTGATGAACTCCCTCATCTATCTCACCAGCGTCCAGGTCATGACCAAAAGATGGAGCGTGTTTGATTCGGTTCTCAGCTAGTCTGAAAAAAAAAATGACAATTTTCAACTGTTAATTAACATACCTCTACTCAGTCACCCCACCAAAAACACGCTTCATCTCTACTTCCAATATCAATGAGTCAGATAGTGGAAATTTGGGATTTGAAAAAGATACACATTTCTATTTTTCTCACAAATCTAAATCAATGAAAATACACTTTTTTCTAGATATGTAAGAAAGTTGTAAGCAATGTTGAGTTTTTGGAAGATCAGGGTACAATGCATTGTTCAAAATATAGGCAACCTTTACACATGAAATTGTGACTTGGGACAAATGTTTAAAACATAGAAACAGAATGCATAAAAATGGCACTCAATTACATCTAGTCCAAAAGGAGTTGTATATAGCAATGTCCACATTCTTTATTAAAATTAACCGATTGTAAGGTATTGCAACTTATCTTAATTATAACTATGAAGTAGGGAGGAACAAATATTAATCTACCATTTGAAAAAAACATATTTTTCAATAATTCCGATCATCCCAGTCATTACTATATTATATTTGCAAGACCTTTGGATTGTATTCAAAGTGAGCATTTAGGAGAAATCTTTATGTTCTTCAGCTGCAAACCTTAAGTAATGTATTAAAACCAGTGCTTGTCTTTCTAAATAGCCAGATTTATTCCATTCTAGTGAATATGCAAACTTGCCTAGTATCGGCACAACGAAGGATGTGCTAGGTTTTCACAGACTTTCTTTCTATATGTATGTATGATTGTCTTAATTTGCAGGCCCCTAATGTCAAATTACACACAAATGTCCTAGACAACTCACAGACATGTGGCTAATCTCAGCTACTTTCAAAAGGATTTTTCCTGCTGTTCAACCTGGTTCCATTCCACAATACACAGTGGTTATTGGAGTATATTTAAGCAATCAGGAAATTTTACAAGTTGAACTCTAATTATTAATGGAAGGAAAATGGGAAATTCTCAACATTAAAGAGTCAATAAGAAAATCCCAATTCAAGTATACCGTGGAAAACTCATATTTGAATCTCTTGGGAATGAAGAACAACTTGGAATTCAGAGGATTTGAATTATACTCAAGAACCAGGTTTATTTATTAACTAACCTTCTCCATTCTATAGCACCTTCCTCTCTCTCATCCCATCTTTGCGTAAATGTAAAAACAACTTATTCCATGGGCCATAGGCACCTCTATGTAGGCTATAAGATTGCAACTTTGTGCAGTGAGTGTTTATCATAAAACTGATATGCTTTGGAGAAGTAAATATGCTACGAATTAAAAGGAAAACTCTCTGTAGGTCTAAATATAAATTTCAAACTAAAAGAATTGAATCTTATCAACTTTGAATTGTGAGGTCAAACCTAATAAAGAGTAAGATAAAAAAAAAAAAAAAGAAAGCTAATTTGGTTGAAAACTTGAAATTATGAGAAATTCAGATTATCAGACTTTGATTTTGGAGGTTTCCACAGCAGAACATTTATGAAAAAAAACACAAAACTTTGCTATGAAATGGCAGACGCTGGTTTTATATTTTTACCAAAACTGTGTTTCAAAGAGCATGCTACAATATTTCCATCTTTTTATCTCCAAGAAGTGTAACTGGCACAAAATAAAATACGGTGCAACAGAACAAGGATTGCAGAATCTTATGTAAGAGGAATGAAGGATAAAAAATGCTGTAAATTAGGATAGCAAAAGCTAAATGTGTTTTTTTTCATTCACATAAGAAAAAAGTGACTTACTGTGAAAACATGTCATCAATGTCACTAGAATCAGGGTCATCAAATATTTCCTGGGTATAGAAAAAGCAGCAAAGGTAAAAAAAAAAATTCGTCCATAAGTGCATTGGCATAAAAAATACTAGTCTTTTTTATTAAACATTAAAATTTCCAGCGTTCTCTAAGAAATACTGCCATCTTTCCTGTCAAATTTATTGGAGAGGACTCAACCAGTAGTATCACAAGGATGCAAGCAGCTCAGGAGAAAAAAGCCCCTAAATTTAAGGGAAAGGGGAGGGGGGGGTTAGAGAACTGAAAAAGAGATTTTGAGCTGCAAAATGCATTCTTTTATTTTTAAGCTTATAAAACATGTGAATTTCTTTTTAACAATGATTAATTATATATACCACTCACTTTAAAAAGAAAATCTATGCAACCTTTTCAATAATGATTCACAGGCTGTGATATTTAAGGTGATCTTGATGAAGGCATGCTTGATGAGGTCAACTCGTTTGCATCAGCCCAATAAAAACTTTATACAGCTGAATAAGTAGGTCATTGAGTAAGAAAAGCCTTCTAATAGTTGCATGACAGGTAATTTATGGCAAAACTGAAAGCACTATCTTACCCAGTTTTTTCTTGGACTCATAGTTTCTCTTTCCTTGGCAGGTGAGGAATCTAAAGACCAAAAATAGTTTTTTTAGTAAATCTGATTCCCTTTTATACGTTAATATAAAATGATGCATCACTACGACAGCAAAACGTCGCATCTCATTTTTTCATAGTTTTAAAACAATCAAATATCAAAGATCCCAACCTAGATAACATCTCATTTACTGATCTACATAATGAATTTTTTTTCTTACTCCTAGATAAAAAAGTAGAGGAATGCTTGAGTGAAATTTAAGAGTGGTATACATGAAATAAGTTAAAGTTGAATGAAAGTAAAGCAGAAGTGTTGATTTTTTCCGAAAGGGGCCAAAAGTTTTGATGAAAGTTATATAAGTTTTGCTGGAGAGAGAATTCCTGTACCTACTAACGATTTTGTAAGAAATTTAGGTTTTAATTTTGACTCTCGTCTGTCTATGAAACAACATGTCAAAAAAATATGCCAAGCTTGTCATTTCCATCTTAAAAACATTTGAAAAATTAGAAACTTTATTGATTGTGAAACAGCGCATATTTTAGTCCATTCATTTATTACCAGCCATTTGGATTAATGTAATTCTCTTTTAGTTGGAATCCCAGATTATCTCTTAGAAAGACTACAAAAAGTTTAGAACAAAGCAGCTAAGATAGTCTTAAAGAAAAAATGTGAAAATTCAGTTGAACTCTTAAGAACTATATACTGGTTACCAATAAAGAGAAGAATTGGTTTTAAAATTGCATGCCTTGCTTTTAAAAGTTTTAACCAGCTTGCTCCATGCTATCTAGAAGACCTAATACATCTTTATTAGCCCGTAAGATCTTTACGGTCTTCTAGTGATTTTCTTCTGGCAACAAACAGAGTGGCTTATATGCTAAATGAGAGGGCTTTCTCTGCTCATGCTCCGAAAGTATGGAACACTTTGTCTCTTACCACCAAACAATGTTTAAAACTTTTCATTCTTTCAAAACAAATCTAAAAACAGAATATTTTAAGTTGTGTTAATCTGCATAGTCTTTTATCATTTTATGAAAAACTTGACTTGTTAATATGTTTATGGTGATACGTCATCACATCTACATTTTTAAAACTTGTTATAAACATCTTTTCGATATTAATCAATATAAATGATTGCACAAGAAACAGGTTTAATTCTCTCTATTTCAACATATTTATCTAGATTTTTATTTTGCTAATAAGCGTGAATATGTCTGCTTTTAGACAATGAACTATTTATACACTTCATTTAACTTGTATTGTAGTACTCGGTTTCGTTTGAGGTTGAACTTTTTTTTTTTTGAGTTTATACTATTCTACATTGTGTATGACTACTTTTACTTTCTTTACCGCTGTATTTACGGATGTTTATAGATACATTTACATGATTTTAATGCATTTGTTTTTGATTCTTATTTTAAAAATCTTTATCAGTTTTTAATGCACAGTAT